>APFE030283960.1:7889-32858 GCA_000404065.3 Pinus taeda | reverse complement strand
TATATAGCAGACGCTTCCGCGGACGCTTCGCCTCCTAGATTTTTGGAAAATGACGCTTCCGCGCTCCGCGCTTCCGCTTCGCTCCCGCTTCGTGCAACATTGGGGAGGACAATGCGAGTTGCCAGGAGGGAGCAAAGAGATTTCTCATTGGGAGATCGAGACTCAGAGGGAGCAGGGCTATGAAAGCTAATGCTTCAGGATCTGGGGAGATCAAACTCATTATTGCAGTAGTTGCAGCAACAGTAGAGTAATAGCAACAATAGTATGAGTAGATCAGATTTTGCTATGTTTGTCGATATACACCCAGGAGTGAGGTGGGGTGACTTGGTGTCGTAGCCCCAAAGTGCTACAGTTGGGTAGGATTCTTGAGGAGGTCCACCCCTTGAATCAATACCTTGCTATGGGGACCCACAATGTTTAGTAGCAGGATGGATTAGTGGCAGTAGATGTAGTCAGATGCCAAAGTGGCAGATGTAGAGTCTAGTTGTAGTCAAATGTTGGGGAGCGTAGTGCAGAGTTGGCAGCAGTGTAGGTGGTACACTGTAGAGTCAACAACGTCACAGATGCCTCATTGACAGCGTAGATACTAGCAGTACTTGGAGACTCAGGAGACAAATGCATCATACTAATCATAGTTGATCCAGTATTTTGGATGCTTTTTAGTTGCAGATGTTGCAGTGGCAGCAACAACAGATGGAGAGGGAGTTGCAGTGAAGATGCAGTGTTGGCAGCAGTTTAGCAAGGTCAGCAGCAACACAGATGTAGTGTTGGCAATAGTTTAGTAGGGTGAGCAGCAACACAAATGCAATGGATATCAAATTTGCGCAGTGGTTGGTGGGCAGCAGTAGCTAGACATCAACAATGTGACAAGAGATGATGTAGAAACAGGATGTTTCTACAAAGGGCAACAACACTAGAATGCATTCCTCGCTAAGAGGGAGTGTTAGTTTTTGTAGCATCAGATGTGTTCTAGCCTTGAAATTTTGTGGAGAGACTAGAATGCATGAGATCTCCAAAACCCAAAAATTGTTTCTGGAAATTCCGCCTAGAAATGATTTAATTAGATTATAAGTCAATTTTTAAATATTTCCTAAGTCTAAACTTAGGGAATATGACTAATTAATCAGAATTAATTAAGTTAAGGTGTGAATGTTCTAGAAACTCACACGAATCGACTTCAAGTTAATCCTAGCCATTGATTAAGATCTAGTCTTGGTTGTTGAAGTCACAACAAAGGATTATATGAAGTCGATAGGGCTTCAAGAAATCACTTATGTAGTTCGATTTCAGGAGCAGATCAATTTCCAAAGTAGTAGCAATTAGTTGCCAAAGAGAGAGCCAGTGAGATCGAAGCAGTGAGATGTTGATTTGGGGTAGCATCAGATGTGCTCTAGCCACGAAATTTGGTGGAGAGGTTGGGGCACATGAGATCTCCAATACCTAGAAAGGGTTTGGGCAGATTCTAAACAGATTAGGAAATATTAAAATAATTAATATTTTTAATGGAGTCCCTAAGTCTAACTTAGGGAAAATAAAATATTAATTGTATTAATATGAATCTGTGTTAGAATGGTCCAAAAGACCATGGATCAAGCCAAGATCTAACTTTAACCGTTGATTAGGACTTAATCTCGGCTGTTGAGATGTCAACAGGAAAAGTATAAGAGGAGGCTTGAAGGTCACTTGGAGAATACACCAGAGTGATCAGTGATTCTATTCTCTAAAGCGGGGTTTGCTAAGAGAGATAGAATCAGTGATCGGGAGAGCAGCTGAGGGGCATTGAGTACAGAGAAATAGAAGGCAGAGATTGTGTTGGGAGAGTAGTGCAACAGCCAAGGAGAGTGACGCAAAGCTAGCAAGGGCTCACGTAGGGCCACATAGAGGCAGCCAAGTGTTGCGCAGAGCACCAGAGAGGCTAGCGTGTCTGACGCAGAGGCCCAAAAAGTTGACGCAGGGCCTCCTGGGGCTGACTTAGGCCAAGAAAGGCTGACATAGGGCCAGTGTGAGACAGAGAGGGGTTGACGCGGTCCAGATTGGGCAGACGTTGGGGTTACAGAGCAGTTTTGTGCTGAAGAGCTGTCAGAAGGATTTTCTAGGGTTTTCGCCAGGAGATTTCTCTCAAACTGTGAGGCATAGCTGTTAAGAAAATTCTTTGCTGGGTAATCCAGTTACAGCACCCAGATTGTACTCTGATATTGCTTAATAAGAAAACCCTCAGATAGCTGCACCGGTTTTCCCGCATTGGGTTGTTCCAGGGACATTGGTCCAAAAATAATGGTGTCATGTGGTGTGTTTGTTCTTGTTTCTTTTAGTTGCTGATCTGTAATATGTTGAGCATGCACTGGTGTTTATTTTCAGTGTTTACTTTGTAAATACTAAATAACTTGTTAAAGGAAAAATAACAAGTAGGTAGGAATAAATCAGAAAAAGTGCATGAAGGATTTCTAACTAAGTAAACTTAGAAACTTCAACATAAGAGGCAAATGAGCCACAATGAAGCTGACGCAGAGTAATGCAGTAGCCTCTAGAGGCAATTTTGAATCTGCGCAAAGTTTCAATGCCAGAAGTTGGGTAGAGGTTCCTGAGGCCAGGAGAGACATTTTCCCATACAGCCACAAACCAGATGGCTTGAGGAGAAGAAGGTTCAAGCTAAGTGCAGAAGTGACTGCGCTAGGGTGACATAGTGGCTACGCAAAGCCAATTTGGATGGCTGAATTTGAGCTGAGGTCAAAGCTCGGATTTTCCTCACTAGATTTTTCTTTCCAGTTTTTCTCAGTAGGATTGCTAGTTTCGGCATCCAGTTGTACTCATATTATTTCATTGCTGCATAATAATAAAACCCTCAGCTGCTGCACTGGTTTTCCCAAGTTGGGTTTTTCCTGGGACATTGGTCCAAAATTAACTGTGTTATTTTATGTGTGTGTGCTAGTATTTCTTCTAGTGTTTATTTGTGTAGTAAGCAGTGTGATTGATTCAGTATTAGCTGTAGCAAATAGTAAATAAATTGTTAAAAATTAATTTAACAATTAGGATAATTATTTCCAGTTGCTGCAATAGGATTCGGGTTTCCAAATTTTCACAACTTGTATTTCACAGTTGCATTGACCTAGTTCTGGTCATCAGTTAGACATTAATATACTTATGTCATCTTATCTTATGTGGCTTCAATATTCGGTAACATTTATTAGCATGGCTTCATTGCTCTTGAAAGTCTGTCTTTTCCCTCCTCTTCTTGCTGGTTTGGCTTTGTTGTTCTGGATGCTTTGCTAGCTTCATTGCTATGCAGCATGTCTGTCTTTTCCCTTGTTCTCTGCTGACAATGCTACAGTCTCTGCAAAATGATGCCTTGTGCTCTTTAGTGTTTGATTGTCCTTGCCGTTTGTCCAGACTCCAAAGTGATTTGTGTCCCATGCTTGCAAAATCTTGTCACTCAATTTGTGTCACCTTTCATCATAAATGATTTACTTCCCCATTCATGGGTTTGCTGCAAAATTTGCGTTGCAGCTTACCCTCACTTGGGTCTTTACAATAATCCCAGACAAATTCCCTCTTTCTTAGCATTTTCAAGTTGTTTTGGCCCTTGGGTTTGTTGGGGAAAAAACAGCCAACAAACCTTTCATTGGAGAATCCAAAAATTTCTAAAGCACCTCCATTTCCATAAATTCCACTGCCTCATAGATTTCTAATGCCAAAATTTGGTGCTCCAATATGTTGCCTTTCTATAGATTGAAAATCCTCAATAGTCAAAATCCAGCTCCAATATGCACATATATGGCTTTTCTTAATCTTTTCTGTTCTGAAGGGTAAAATGGGGAAAAAAGTTGTTTACAAATGAAGGTTTTTTCATCACTTAGCTTTTATGTTTGTTTTATAGAGTCTGACTGTCTAACATGATAAGTCTTGACAAACTTGCCAAGTCTTGTTGAGTTTAACTAATGTTGATGGAGTATATTGAGCTCATTGTATTAATCGTGCTGAGAAGACTGAGGACTTGTTGAATACTCAAAAAGCTTGCTGAGCCTTGTAACTATGGTTTGTTGATTAAAGTTAATATATAATATTTCACATACAAAGACAGATATATATATATAGAGAGAGAGAGTGGGAGAGAGGGAGAGATTCATTTGTTTATGTATATTTGGGGACACTTATGCCTTAAACCACCTCTATTAACTGTTTCAGTCAGCTTAGCAAAGCCACAAGAATTCTTGCATTTTTTCACTTCCGTGTTTCAATTCTGGGTGTAAATGTCATACACTTATATTTTTCTGGTCAAGTACTTGAAATCTAAGAGAATAGATCTGTTCTTTCATTCCTGGATTGAGGATCTGGATTGCATTAGAGGATTATATTTTGGAACACTTCCTTTTGGGTTTTGAAATTCGTTTTAATGACATGATACATTTTGTAGCTCTACATTGTCCCACCTATCAGAGGCATGACGTTGAGATTAAGAGAGAAACCCAATGTTATTTATTCTGTCTGCAGCATGATATCTTCTCATTTTTCAATTTAAACATAATTGTATTCCCATGCTGTCCAATTCTTTAGCCAAAATGACTAATACTATAAACTGGGTACCACTAGTTCAAGGATAACTTGCAATTTGTGATTTTCAGGCGCAAATATCAAATGACAGGCCCGTTATATTGATCAGCATTCTATCTTTCTTGTTGTAGTTCCAATAATTCTTTTGCTGTAATTTATAAGGTCATTTTTTATTGTGTACACATTTCCTAATTTTTGGCTCTCATACTGATTATTTTATGTGACCAGCGAAGTGGAGTTATTTTTATAAGTGGAGATATCCATTTTGGTGAAATTACAAGATATGATTGTGGTGTCAGTTATCCACTCTATGATATAACATCAAGTGGGCTTACTGAGGCAGTAGAATATGTCGTGCCATCTTCTGTTTCTTTTTTGGTAAGACTTGCAGCAAGGTTGACTCCCAGTACTATGAGAGTGTTTGGGAAACATTGTCGATATAAATCATGTGTATACGGTATGCAACTTTGATTCCAGTTCCTTTGTCATTGTCCTGAAGGTTGCAATAATTTCCATTAGAAGACTAAAATTAGGCACTAAAAATGTTTCTGAGATGTCTATTGTTTTATCCTAACCTAGATTGTAGACCACCTTCTTATATCTGGAAATAAATCTTTTATGACATTCCTTGTATTTATTTAGTTGGCTGTTCATTTTCATTAATAATTCGATAGGTTTTCATCACATGATGAACATGATAATTCAAATTCCCTATGTTATGCAAGTGGTTGTGTCCTTGTCTAGCTGTTATCATTTCCATGTTTACCTTTTTCTCTCTCTCCCACTTTCTTTTTTTCATTTCCCTGGATGAAAATACAGAGGAAGAAATAAATTCATTGCTATCCGTTATATAATTTTAACACCATTGCATATCCATCTGAACCTTAGTTGAGAAAACTATTATTGATGGAAACTGTATCTTTTGAATGGCTTGATGTTCCAGGAAAAATATTTAATGGAACTGATGAAAATTTCAAGAAGACATGACGTGTATCCTTTTACAAAGCCACTTTTACCATAATATAATTAAAATTAATTTCCTATTTAGACTATTAGTTGTCATATCTACAAAAACATGCAATGAAACTAGCAACGGTTTCAAGCTAAGAAGATAGGATGTATATACCAATGCTAAGCCATTGTCATGAGATATATGCAAGTAGTTCAAATTAATCTAAACATGCTTTACAACTAAAAATAAGATTAAAAAATTGTTAAGTGTTAACTGAATACCTTCACTGAGATTTATGCAGAGCCTAGGTTATTTTGTGTTGGAATGATGGTTATCTTCATATGTAGTCATTTATGGCTAAGTGCCCTCTTTATTGTATTTTTTTATATTCGACCAGGTCAGCCTAGTCACCTTCATGGGGGTGTGTGACCTTTTTATGTGGACCCATAATGCCCTCTTCAAGGGATGCCTCCCATCTTGCAAGGAGACCTCACTTGAGTTGTGTATAAAAACAAACTCTCATTTTTATCATCTCATCATATTGATTGACACTGATTGATTGTTTAGCCTACAAGCACCATATCTTGTGTTTCTCTTGTTCATGGGTTCAACTTCTCTTCTCTTTATGATGTGTTTATGATTCATGCTAATTTAATGTTTGTTGGTGATTCCATTTGATCCTTCTCTCTCTTGCAAACTAAAAATGGTATTAGATTAGGTGTAAACTTTCTGTTATTCAGCCACTTATTTGAAGCCAATCCAATGTTGCAGCCAATAAATAATGTCGAATGGCTGGTTAAGCATTGCAACTAGGGTTTTCAACCTTTTTAGCACTTCTGAGGTCTAAAATCTAGGGCTTTCAGCATTTTTTAGGACAACAGAGTTTTCTAGGATGTCTACCCTCTATCTCACCAACACCCTTCTTTTTTGGCAGTTTTTGGGTCCTTTCAATGGATTCAAGGAGACTTTTTGCAAATTGCGCCTGTTACCCACCAAAAGTGGGTACTCCTAGGAGAGAATTTCTTCTATTCATCTTCTTCCAGCCAGCAGCCCCTGACAACAACCTTGTAGCCGATGTGATGTGCCACTTTATCTCTACCACCCGCATCAGTTGTATATTTTCTCACCCATTTGTCAGGAGCACATGTTAGAAGGTGGGTAATCTAACCCAAAGGATGTGTTTTTCATTGTGCAATTGGGTGCTTATGCTTGTTTTCCATTTGGGCATTTTGGCATGGATTATTGGGTGACTTGGACGAAGGAAGGGCTTTGACCTTGGTTTTGTTCCTTCACCTTAAATTGGGGGTTAATCTTCAATCCTAGTCCCACAGGATCTCCCATATTGACCTATATCTTTAGGAAGGGCACTACTTGGGAAACCTTGATGTTGGTAGCATGGTCTTGTTTACCAATTCCATATTATCTACTCCCCTCTGCACATTACAAGCCCTATTCCACCATTTCCCTTCTTTGGGTCCAAATGACCATTGCATCCACAGGGTTTGGCACACCCCCTCCCGTTGTCCACATATTTGGGTCGGGCCGAGAAATGTTGCCCTAGAGGTTGATGCATCTAAAGGAAAGTTAAAAGCATATCATGGCCATAAGCAAGAAAAAAAAAAATTTCTTAAAATGCAAAAGATGGTCAGGACACTAATAATAGCACATGGGCAAAATCCAAGCTTGAGATGTACCCTTCATCATTATGGCCATCACCCTATTTCCTAGAGTCAGATTGCCAAATCACATCATTAAAGGAATCCATGCATGTCCCAACCCCTGTTTGGCGATGAACTGCCCCACCTTTAAGGGGGCAATAACTGCTACAAATCATTCACAACATGTTATCATTTCCTAGAGATCCGAGTAATAATACAAAGAAAAATCAAGAAAATGCAAAAGGAAAATAAAGAAGGGTGGAAAAATAAAGGCTAGGGTAACTCATGCAACTGCGATTGCTCCCTCCTCACATTTGTATACCAAATATATGGACTTCCTCATTATTTCTACCCCTTGGCCGATGGAATTTGGCTTTGAGACCACCTTAATCCCCACTCATTCCACCATTATTCATATGCCACCTATTGATTGAGGATGTACTAGGGACATGTCTTTCCCTTTAGCGATTGGGAATACCTAATAGGATTGTTTATTAGCCACTCATACCTAGGTAGGTGTTGACCACACTTTGTCAACAGTCCAAGAAAGCATAGTACAAATATGAGAAGAAAATTTTTTAGAGATCAAAGTCATCACAACTTCTTTATATCATTGTAAACCCAATTTCTGCAAGTTGTATTGTAAATGATGCTAGTATACTATTTAAATATGTAACAACACCTAGGTAAGCCTCTGATTTTGGTAAGGGATTTCATCTTAGGAAGTTTTTAACCTCACCAAATTAGATGTGTTTCAAAACAAAGATAATTGACAAAGTTTTTCTTCCATCTTAAACCCCAAAGCTAGGGTGGAATTGACAAGGTTTTAGATAAGTCCTAGTGTTATATCGAGTCTGTTGTAAAATTGTGTTTGAGAATAATATTAGCACATTTAGCTAAATTATTTTATTACATGCACACTTGGTTTCACACTAGATCATATTGTGTCGCAAAAATGGGTATTTTATTGAGGATCTAAGTCTAAATGTGTTTTCCCCTTTCAAAGGGTTGAACTTGTAATTATGTGATGTAGAAATATTTTTGTGCATGGTCTCTTGCAATCAAAAACCATGGCTAAAAATATTTGAAGGTGGAAAAATCATTAAATCCCCTCTAGTGTCAATTAATTATTTTTTCTAGCTAAATTAAATAAAAATCCTAATCCATACAATTAATTAATTTTGAGTCAAAAATAATTATAGAGAAATTAATTTCTCTCAAAGCAGAAAATAATAAAAGATTCGTGACTAAAAAATTGAGTCAATTTTTGGACGTTCCCCACCAAGGTAAAAATGGATATTTTCAGAAAATTTGAGTCATTGGACTTTGGTGGTTAAGTCAATCAAATTTTTGAGGAAATTAATCCAAAGTATTAATTTTGTGATTAATTAAAAGTGGGTTTTAATAAAATTTCAATTGTT
This sequence comes from Pinus taeda, assembly GCA_000404065.3. Classification (NCBI taxonomy): domain Eukaryota; kingdom Viridiplantae; phylum Streptophyta; class Pinopsida; order Pinales; family Pinaceae; genus Pinus; species Pinus taeda. Next base: position 24,279 of record APFE030283960.1, on the reverse strand, counting down.
TCCTCGAAATTAAAAATTCAACAGTGAAGATTAAAAGATGATCAAGTTATTTCAACGGTCAAGATTATTTTGATGAGGATCAAGTCAACTAGCCATTATTTTCCATTTGGAGGGGTTTCTCTATATAAAGAATCATTTTAGCTTTTATTAGATATCTTTGGATGATGTAATTTTTTGAGTTGTTGCTCTACTAGGAACATTATTTTATCATAATAGGAAGACTTTGGGTTTTAGTTCTTGGTGTTCTTCTTCTGTTGATCTATGGTATGTATTAGCTATGTGTGATCTTATATTGTGCTGAATATTTTTTAATAAATTTTTATTTCATTTGTCGATGATAGGAACATTCTATTGGTACATGTTATCTTAGTTGATTTGATTCACCATATGATGTAACAATTTTACTTTGAGAAAATTATAGAGATTTATAGGTACTCTAGCCCTTGGGATTTGTTGACCACTAAAGTGTACCTAAAGAAAATTTTTGAAGACTCCGTGCTTGAAGATATATTAGAGGCTTCATGTACTATCAAATTTCACTATATCATCTAAATGTCAAAGTTGAGTTACCAAGTGATGTGGACTCCACATAAGCCAAAAATCAAGCAAATCGAATTTTTTGTGGAGAAGATGAGAAGTTCTAGTGACAAGATCCATGATTTGAGGAAGTTAAATCATGATTCAAGGAGATATCATGAGTTGACTTGAGATTGGATTAGAGTTTACTTGAGTGAGGTGGAGAGTGGTCTCCTATCACTCCACTTCACTCTCCCACATGTCCTCTCATCTAATTTGAGCTCCCTCATCAAAGATTGCATGGGTCTCTAAGAAAGAAATCAAGTTTCCACTTGGGAAATTTGAATTTGCATGAAAGAGTGTTGGGATTGTCACCATTTTTATTGGAATTGGCTCCAAATCTTCTATGTAAGAGCTATGGGCTCTCACTATGGAAGGATTGTTACTAGCTATTGTGCTTGCGGAAACGTTGTTGCCTTGTACACTTTCAAAACTATCAATAAATACTTTGGGGTTTCATTCGTGAAGTGTTCCTCTTTTGGAGTGTGATGTATAAAGCGTTAACTTGTGGCTCAAAGCAACAATGAGGACATCATGGACTTTTACAAGCCTTGCAACTTTGTCAATATCTAGGGTATCCTCATGCTCTTCCAAATGCTGGTTTAGATAAGATTCATGTGTTTCAGGGGAATAATGCAATTACTGTTGATGCTCATATCAAGAAGTTCACATCCTTCCTACTACTACATGCTCATGCTGCTGCCTATAATCACGAAGATGTTAAGATGAAGCTCTTTGGCATTTCATTAGAAGATGATGCATTGCAATGGTACTTAGATAAGCCTGATAACTCTTTCGACTCTTTCCAAGCCATCATCGATGCATTTAAGGGGAAATATGGGAACAAGAAGGAAAGAAGATATTTATTCAAAGCCATTAACAACATTAAGAAGAATGAGAATGAAGTAGTTGATGAATTTAATTAGATGGTATTACCAAAGAAATGACTCAGTATTATAAGCCTCCAAACAAGTCTCTGTTAGAGAAATATGTTGAGGCTTTTTGTGTTGATACATCTTATGAAATAAGATGTGAAAAACCAATTGATTTAACTATTTCTCAAGCTATAGCCGAAGAGTTAGAAAAATTAAGAGAGTGTCTGGTAAATAAAAAATTCCTGGTTTTGAATGAAGTCTGGTCATAGCTAAAGGAAAGTAAACAAAGGAGGTAGAGCATGACCCAATCAAGGAATTAACTCAAATGATTAAAGAAATGAGAATTGAGCATGCTAGAGAAATGAGTGCCATGCAATCTAGGCTGATTCAAATGGAACAAAATTAAACTCAGAATGTTTAGCCTAGAAATAATAATAATAACAGAGGTAGCAATAATTCATGGCCAAGAAAGAATCCTCTCAATGATCAAAGGCCCCCCACTCCTCTTGAATTCGCTAATGTCGTCAATCAATCTATTCCATTTTGTAGACCTTGTGAAGGATTTCATGAAGAAAGTTCGTGTGCCATTGCTAGAAGACTCCTAGATGAAGGAACTAGTGAACAAATAAATAATGTTAATAAAAATTCCTCATAGGAAGGACGTTGCACAAACATGATCCCCTAATCTTTCACTATCAACAATTTCAGTGATGAAAAGGATCCTATCACACAAATGTATGGTGAAACTCCATCTTAAGCGAAGATTTTGGAAATTGCTAGAAGTAAAGGTTACACGTATCAAAAGAAAAACAAAGATTAGAATCAGAATAAGAAATAGGTTGCATCTAAAAGTTGTCCATCGGGGCTAAAAATTGATTGGGCTGCGTGGATAAATAGTGTTCAAATTTCTATCCCAGTGTCAGAACTTTTAAAGATTTCTTCCCAAAGAGTCGCAATTTTCAAAGCTCTAGGCATGGCTCAACAAGATAAGAGTGATATGCACCAAAAAGATGAAGAAATCAAGTTAAAGGATCTGAATTGCTACATGACAAATAAAGATAATCAGCCTTTCTTCATGACTTTAGAAGTTAATGATTGCTTGATTTACAACTCTATGCTGGATTCCAGGACCTCAACCAATGTCATGACTAAGAAGGTTATGGACCAGTTAAACTTGAGAATTTGAAGGCCCTATCACAACATTTGTTCTATGGATTTGAAAAATATTGAAGTCCTCGGTGTGGTTAAAGACTTGCAGGTTTCCTTGGCAAATTATCCATATTAAATTATGACCATGGATATAGCACTCATAGATGTCCCGGTTGTATGGGGAATGCTTTTATCTAGGAAGTTTGTAGCTGACTTAGGAGAATGCATTCAGTTGGATCTGTCATATGCTACTATCCTTGTGATAGTAGGTGGGATGGTCAGATTGTACAAAGAGGTAGAAAGAAGGTACCATGTTGAAAATCCGAAGAGGCCAAACAATGATGAGGAAATTGAACCAGAGGGTCATCCTTCAGAGTGTAATGCAGTTGTGACTGGATTCTTCTAGCCTATCTATCATTTTTCTTCATCTCATCTTCCGGTAAGAAAATAAAAAGGCTTGAATTTGATGAAGATATGTAGCACAGTCATGAAAGTCTACATCAGCAAAAAAGGGTCAGAATTCAACAACAAACATCTGACAAGCAACCTATCAACCTACCTATAAGCAAACAGGTGTTGCAGATTGTGCCACATGGATGAAATCTGATGCCATAAGGCATCTTTTGTATAGTATTTCCAACCCTACACCCTTAACTAGGATTTTATTTTTGTCATTAAGTATTCTTTTCATGCATTTAAGTTTTCTACCTTTAGATTTGATTTGCTAGAATAATTTTTTCTATTCAAGCAGATGTTTAATATATACATGATGATTTTGATTTTGAGTGGATATATATTTGATGGACTTTTGCTTTCTTGGATACAAGACTCTGGATTCCAACATTCATTCAACGAAGCATCGTGCCCCCAAGTAGAGTCAGATGTTGACCATACTTTGTCAATAGTTCAAGGAAGCAGAGTACAAAGATGAGAAGAAAATTTTTCAAAGATCAAAGTCATCAACCAACTTATTTACATCATTGTAAACCCAATTTTTGCAAGTTGTATTGTAAATGATGCTAGTATGACCATTTAATTATGTAACAACACCTACCTGGATGCGGGTGTTTAATTTCCGCATTAATGGATAGGATTTCTTGCGTCGGCGTCTGGTCCTGTAGGTCGCAGGATCACACACTTCTTCACGCCGCCCCTTGGATTAAGCAAGCTCACTCTGGGTACTTGCTGCTCACTTGGCATTCCGCATTTACTGCTCCTTTCGATCAAGAAACTTCGCCCGAGGTTTTACTTATGGGGACGTTGGCTCGCTCATCCTTCATTTTCCCCTGGCCTTCCTGCAGTTTCTTGCATCAGACTCTGTATTCTTGCAGTGCTTTGGAGACTGCCTTAAATCTCTGTTTTCTGAACTGTAAGTGGCTCCCTTACTTCGGCTCCCGCTTCGCTTCCGCCTGCTTTAATTGCCCTGTTGTTGTCTTTGTTTTTGGATTATGGTGCGCCAACGTGGCTGTTGTCGCAATGGTGGTAGGCGTGGAGGTCCTGGGAGATCTCAGCCTGCTCCGTCGCCTGTTATCCCCATGGCTCCTGTTTCCCCTCCCTCAGAAATTCCGCAACAGAACTGTCCTGGTGGTATGCCCTTCCCGCATAACACCTTCCAGACCACCCATTTCAAATTTCACATTCGTCTCAACAAGCCCATCCTCTCGGCCAGTTTCACTATCATCTTTGTAGAGGAAGAAGCTCAGTCTAGCGCTTCTGTACATACTTCGGCGTCGCTGTCTCAAGATGGAAAGCAGAACGGAGAAGACGTGGGCAATGTTTTCAATTCTGATGATGTGCAGGCAGAGGGAATTATGCCTGAGGACATCAAGCCACCTGATGGCATCCTCCAGGGCATCTCGGGCTCTGTTGACGGGCTCTGTTGACTCGACAAGCTGTTCCTATGGTATTCGGTGTTCGGCGGCTCTTCCTGGTGGCAGCGTTTGGATGCTGAGACCACAGTTGGCGATGTTTGGTTGGGCCCTTCTTGCCCGGTGGTGGAGGAACTTAAGGACCATGACACGGTCGGTTGATGCCTCCTGAGCCATGTTTGCATCCCTAGTTTTTTTCTCTGTTCTCCAGGTCGTTGCGTTATGTTTATCTGGTTTTGACAATGTCTTTTTGCAAAAGGTCTTTGGCTCTGCAGTTGTTTTTGCCTCTGGGCATTTGGTCAGTTTAGACAGCCTTCCTTCTTATCTTTCTATGGTTTTCCAATATGCACAATTCTCAATGTATGGTGTTTTGGAATGTTGTATCTGGTTTTCCCATCCATGGGATAGTCGCGATATGCTGATGGACAGTTTCAGCTCTACTCTGAGGTCTCGACCTCCTTGTAAATATATTTTTATTTTCTTTTAATAGAATTAGTATTTACTGAGAAAAAAAAATTATGTAACAACACCTAGGTAAGTCTTTGATTTTGGCAAGTGATTTCATTCTAGGAAATTTTTAGCCTCACCGAATTATGTGTGTCTTTAAACACAGATAATCGACAAAGTTTTTCTTCCAGTTTAAACCCCAAAGGTAGGGTGGAATTCATTGACAAGGTCTTAGGTAAGTCCTAGTATTATATCGAGTTTGTTGTAAAAGGGTGTTTAGGAATAATTTTAGTGCATTTGGCTAAATTATTTTGTTACAAGCACACTTGGTTTCATACTAGATCATATTATGTCACAAAAATGGGTAAATTATTGAGGGTCTAAGTCTAAAAGTGTTTTCCCTTTTCGAAGGGTTGAATTTGTAATTATTTGATGTAAAAATATTTTAGTGCATGGTCCCTTGCAATTAGAAACCATGACAAAGTGTTTGAGGGTGGAAAAATCATTAAATCCCCTCTAGTTTCAATTAATTAATTTTTCTAACTAAATGAAATAAAAACCCTAAGCCAAAAAATTAATTAATTGAGTCAAAAATAATTATATTAATTTCTCTCCAAGTGGAAAATAATAAAAAAATCGTGTGTCAAAGAAAACTCAATTTTTTAAGCTCCCCCACCAAGGAAAAATGGATATTTTAAGAAAAAATGAGCCCTTGGATCTTGGTGGTTAAGTCAAAGTCATATTTTTGAGGAAATTAATCCAAAATATTAATTTTTTGATTAATTAAAAGTGGGTTTGAAGAAAAATTCGAGTTTTTCCTCAAAATTAAAAATTCGACGATGGATATTAAAAGATGATGAAGTTATTTTCAACATACGAGATTATTTTGACGAGAATCAAGCCAACTAGCCATTATTTTCCATTTGGAGGGGTTTCTCTATATAAAGAAGCTACTTAGCTTCTATTAGATATATTTGGATGATTTGATTTTGCAACACTGGTATTGAGTTGTTGCTCTACTGCAAACATTATTTTATCATAATACAAAACAGTTGGGGTTTAGTTCATGGTGTTATTCTTCTGCTGATCTGTGATATGTGTTAGCTATGTGTGATCCTATATTGTGCTGAATATTTTTTAATAAATTGTTATTTCATTTGTCGATGATAGGAACATTCTATTGGTACATGCTATCTTAGGTGATCTGATTCACCATATGATCTAACAATTTTACTTTGAGAAAATTATACAGATTTGTAGGTACGTTATCCCTTGGGCTCCAAGTTCACAGACTGTGGGAAAGAGCCAACTATGTTTGAGCTCTGAGATTTCATTGTGGTAATTGATTTTGTAGAAGGGTTTTGGCCAATCCAATCATTGAAAATTATTCATCCATTGTTTATTCAAAAAATATGTTTTTTAAATCATTATTATTCTTGGGCTAAAAATAATTTATTTGCTAATGAGAGGTTGTATATTTAATTTGTAAATATTGTAAATATTTGTAAATTATTTTTTCTAACCCTTGTATTTTGCAGCACTTGGGTATTTGGGTTTTTTATATTTTTGTATATATTTGGGGTTTGGAATTCTTTTATTTATTTTTGCAAGTGATAGTTCAAGGGTTTGAAGCAACAAAAATTTTTGGGCTATTCATCCAAGCAAGGATGGCTGATCTAGGCCCATGAGGGTAATATCTAGCCTCCCCAACTTCTAGTAACTCAACGTCTAGTTGAAGAAGGGAAGTCGTCCAACACTTTGGAAATTGGCAGTGATTTTTGGCATTTTTGGTAATTGTAGGCTTCTAGAAATATTTTTAGGCCCTAAGGCCTATCGGTCCTCCCTCATTTTCCCTAGCCATGAGTCCTAGGATCCTCCTAGGGCCCTCGCCCCCTCCTCCTTGGCTTGGTGGCAGCCCTTTTAGGGCTTTCCGTGGCCTCTTATGTTCCTCGACCCCCTTCTTTACCCTAGCAGTAGGGCTTTAGAGGCCTTGACCTCTGTTTTCACTTGTGAGGAGCCTTCTTTGCCCCTCATCCCCCCTCCAATCCCTAGCGCAAACCTAAAAGGGCTTATCCCTTAGCCACTAGCCCTTTTAGGGCCTCCTCTAGCCCACAACTTTTTGGAGGTTTGGCCTTGGCTTTCTGTGCCCTTAGTCAACCCTCTATTTGCTATTCCTAGCCTTGGTTTGGAGTTTCCTAGCCCTAGCCTTTCATTCTATCCCTCATTCAACCATTATTCAGTCATTGATTTAATATTTCATCTCTAAAATTTGGCTTTGCAGCGATTCTAGAGCTAACTTGGTGGTTGCAGGTAGTCAAGTTCATAGGAAGCTCCTCTAGTGGAATACAAGGCAACTAGGCCTCTTGGTTTTCCCTCTAACCCTTCATCTCTATCATTGTCCTCATTTTAAATTCTGAAGCATTTTGTAATAGTAGTATATTTAGGGATTAACTTCATCGAAATCAAGCCTACATTCACTAAGAATTCACCTATGGCATCAAGAATTAATCTAAAGGCAAATTGGGTGCATATAAGTGAGTATTTGTGGATTGTGGGTTAATTTCCAGATTTGATATGTTTGCTACAGACATATAAATTCACTTACAACAGTGGTAAAATCACATAACCTTGGCCTAATAATTTTTATACAATTGTATTTTATAATTGGCATTGTTTAGGCTTGCACCTATTGACATACTTGGTCATTATTTGAAGGCAGTCGTAATAATTTAAGGGTTGTTATTGTTAATTTGGGGTAGCATCGGATGTGCTTTAGCCATGAAAATTGGTGGAGAGGCTAAAACACATGAGGTCTCCAAGACTTAGAAATGGCTTAGGGAAATTCCACCTGATTAAGGAGATTAAAATAATAAATATTTTTAATGGGTTCTTAAGTCTAAACTTAGGAAAATAAAAATATTAATGGGTATTAATATAAAACTAGGTGAGAAGGTTCTAAATGACAATGATCATGCCAAATCTAATCTTAGTCATTAATTAGAGATGTAATCTCAGCCGTTGAAGACTCAATAGAAAAAGTATAAGAGGAGGCTTGAGAGTCAGTTGGAGATACACAAGATTGATCAGTCAGTTCGATTTTCTAGAGCGGGGTTTGCTAAGAGAAATCGAACTAGTGATTAGAGTTGTAGTGAGGGGCAGTGGATGCATAACAGAGAGACAGAGATAGTGTCGGAAGACAAGCGTAGTGGTAGAGAGGCAGATGCAGAGCCAATAGAAGCTACGTAAAGGGCCAGAGTCACTGCGTAGAGGGCCTGCGTGAGTGACGCAGAGGGCCAGAGAGTCTGCGCAGAGCATCAAAGGACTAGCGTAGAGGGTTTCAAGCTGACGCAGAGGCTAGGAAGGTTGACATAGTGCCTCAGAGAGGCGTTGGAGATTTTTCGTGGAGCATACTTGCCGAATATTTGCTTCTGAAGATAGGTATTACTGCCAGATTGATTTCTTTGTCAGGTGAGCCAGTTTGGCACACAGTTGTACTGAAGAAAAACTGCTTAATAATAAAAACCTCAGAACTGCTGCACCGGTTTTCACAGGTTGGGTTTTTCTAGGGAAAATTGTCTAGAAATAATAGTGTCCCTTGTGTGTTTGTCTATTTCTTTTAGTTGATGACCTGTAGATGGTTGAGACTACATTGTGTTTATTTCACTATTTATATGGTTAAATAACTTGTTCAGTAATTAAACAAGTAGGTGAAATAAACCAGATAGTGCAGGAAAATTTCTAATGGGTTAGACTTAGAAATTTCAACATGGTATCAGAGAATTGCAGATCATAGGAACGTTGAAGGCATCAATTAAATTAGAGAATTTGCAGTAGAAACAATTTTCCCAAGAGACAGAAGTGTTCCTAAGCAGAAGGCAGCAGAGGAGTGACACAAAAGGGCTTGCGTCATCATTTCGAGCTAGAGAGAGGCCAACGCAGATTCATAGGAAGGCAGAAGAGGCTCACGAAGAGCCATGTCATCCTACTCAGCCAGTTAGGAGTGACGCAATTGGCCAAAAGAGCGATTCAACCTTGTCGGGATTGCACAAAGCCAAGAGGCTCAGTTTCTTCAGTTGCTAGGGCATAGGGAGCTATGGGCAGATTGTGGAGTGTGAAGCTGGTTGGGTGTTGTTGCTGTTGATACAGAACAATACCTAACGGGACATAACCAAGGTAGAGGGAATTGCTACCTAGCCGGATTTCTAGCCAAGAAATCCAGATCAGTGTTGCAGGAGCATAGGAGATCGGAGAGGTGTGATTTGACTGTTGGCAAAAGGATTTCCAGGAGGGAAATCGAGACTCAAAGGGAGTCTAGGAGTTTCTAGGAGGGAAATCGAGACTCAGAAGGAGTCAAGAAGAGAACTTCTAGGAGGGAAGTAGAGACACAGAGGGAGACAAAAAGAACAACAGAGATGGCCATGAACGGACTGAGGGATTAGGACAGGTTGGACGGGGAGTCCAACTTTGTCATCTGGAAGGCCAGGATCCTGTCTATTTTGGATATACATCGCATCAAGGCCTTCGCCTTGAGAACTGTGGCTATCCCAGTTGACCTAACTAATAACGAAAATATGAGGATGTGATGGCCAAGGCAAAGTGCATAATCCTTGGAGTCAAGGATCATGTAGTTCAGCGTATTGCCAAGAAGAATACGGCAAAGGAGGTGTGGGACACCTTGACGACATTATATCAGGGCACTTTCGTGTAGAGGAAGATGCTATTGGAGAATCAGTTGCGGCCGTATCAGATGTAGAAGGGGGAATAGATAGATCACTTCCTTAGCAGGTTGTAGGAGATTTGGGACTAACTAACTTCCATAGGGGCCACGCCGGATCAGGAGTTAATGGTGAGGATCGCCTTGAATGCAGTATCCGAGGAGTGGGAGACATTCGTCCAAAGCATTTTGGGCAGAATGAATCTTCCATATTAGGAAGTATTATGGGCAGCTATTCGCCAAGAAGAGATCAAACGGCTGACCAAGGCAGGAAATAGCAACAAAGGAGCCCAGGTCAAGAAAGAGCAAGAAGAGGATGCGGCTTTGGCATCTGCTGGGGAGCAAGGTAAGAGGAAGAAGAAGGACATCTCCAAGATTAAGTGCTTCAATTGTGGGGAACTGGGCCATTATGCAACCCAGTGTCCCAGGAAGAAGAATAAGGCAGAGGCTTTTGACTCCAAGGCAGCACTAGCTAAGGCGGAGAAGGAGTAGAGGATGATGACGATTGTGTCATGAGTGTTCATGTACCTCTAGGGAAGAGGTGCAGGGACATCGAGCTGTAGTCAAGAAGACTACAGGAGATGTGGGGCAGGATGCTTGAGGTACCTAAACTCTTGGATCATATCTGGCTATGGGAGCCTTGCTAGATTGCTGTAGTCCCTTGCAGCACAGAGAGGGTTGCAACAGTGCAGGAAGACACATAGGTGTTTGCAGCATTGCGAAAGGCATAGAGTTGTTGCAGCGGCGCAGAGGCAACAGAGGTAGCACAAGATAGCAGCAGAGAGAGCTTCAATAGCAAGAGGGCTTCTAGCCTAACAAGGATGTCAGTAGTTGGGTAGATCAGTTACCATTGTCTCAGTAACTGAGTTGCAGTGCAGCAGTAGCAGTGGCAGTGCGATGGGAAACAGAATGCAGCATGATGAGAGAGGGTTGCAATGCAGATGCAATGTTGGGAGAAAGGACCAGCAGCAGTACAGATGCATAGAAATTGTTGTATAGATGTAGCAGCAGTAGTGGCAGAGCCATGGGCAGCAGTACAGGACGCAACAGTGCAGAGGATGTTGGGCAGCAAGGCCAAACATCAGCACAGGTACCAGTGTCGGATGATCAAAGTGATGTTCAATGATAGAGCATTACTAGAGCACATTCCTCGCTAAGAGGGAGTATTGATTTGGGGTAGCATCGGATGTGCTCTAGCCATGAAAATTGGTGGAGAGGCTAAAGAACATGAGATCTCCAAGACCCAGAAATGGTATGGGTAAATTTCACCCGATTAAGGAGATATTAAAATAATTAATATTTTTAATGGGTTCCTAAGTCTAAACATGGGAAAACAAAATATTAATGGGTATTAATATAAAACTAGGTGAGAAGGTTTTAAATGACATGGATCAAGCCAAATCTAATCTTCGTTGTTGATTAAATATGTAATCTCGGGCATTGAAGACTCAACAAAAAAAGTATATCAGGAGGCTTGAGGGTCAGTTGGAGATACACCAGATTGATTAGTGAGTTTGATTTTCTAGAGCGGGGTTTGCTAAGAGAGATCAAACTAGTGATCAGATTTGCAGCGAGGGGCAGTGAGTGCATAACAGAGAGGCAGAGATAGTGCCGGAAGGCCAGCGCAGAGGCAGAGAGGTAAAGATAGTGCCGGAAGACCAGCACAGAGACAGAGAGGCAGACGCAGAGCTGGCAGAAGCTATGCAGAGGGACAGTGTGACTGCGCAGAGGGCCAGAGGGCCTGCGTGAATGACGCAAAGGCTGCAGAAGTGATGCAGAGGGACGGAGGGCCTGCGTAGAGCATCAGAGGGCTGACGCAGAGGGTTTCAAGTTGACGCAGTGCCTCAGAGAGGCATTGGAGAGTTTTGGTGGAGCAAACTTGCCGAATATCTACTTCCGAAGAGAGGTATTACTGCTAGATTGATTTCTTTGGCGAGTGAGCCAGTTTGGCACCCAATTGTACTCAAGAAAAGCTGCATAATAATAAAACCCTCAGAACTCTTGCACCGGTTTTCCCAAGTTGGGTTTTTCCAGGGACAATTGTCCAAAAATAACGGTGTCCCTTGTGTGTTTGTCTATTTCTTTTAGTTGATGATTTGTAGATGGTTGAGACTAAATTGTGTTTATTTTAGTATTTATATGGTTAAATAACTTGTTCAGTAATTAAACAAGTAGGTGAAATAAACTAGATAGTGCAGGAAAATTTCTAACGGGCTAGACTTAGAAATTTCAACAGATATACACTGCATAAAGGTTTGATATAAAATTTCACTTAGCTCTTATTCCTTGCACCTTGTGGATCTTGAATAATTTTTTTAGAGTGCAATTGCATTTCCCTCTTGTTGCTACAATCATTAATTTATTGGCTGCCCCATCTTGCATTCCATATGCATTTTGCGTCATTGGCATCTATTTGCACTCTTGAACATGCATATTTCTAATTGCATTAATAAACACAAGTGCTCTAACTGGATTGATAATCATTTGATAAGATCGGCTCCAAGCAATATTGTGGTTAATGCTTTTGTTCCTCATTGATATTATTGTTGGTTGGATAAGTGGATACATTTCTCTTCATTAATTTCTCGTGGATTTGTAATCTAAAGTGCTTAATCAAGTTTAATCATCATTGTGATAAGAGATCTAATTGTGTCCATAAGAAATTATTTCTTGTATTTAATTGGCATATTGGTGATCGATTGTTAAGATCTTGAAAATTTGCTAGAATTGTATCTAATTGTTTGAGATTGATCTTGAAAGCAATTGTCCATTGGTAATATTGACAGCATTTTCTGGCATCGTTTAATTTAAGCACTTTCTGTTGTGGTGAAAATTATCGTTATTTATTGTTATGTACTTCATTGTTCTAGATTGAATATCATTGTCTTTCAAGTACTTAAGATCTTTACAATCTCACCTTAAGAGCATTCACTCATACTTTGCACTTGCATCTTAGGTCTAGTTTTGTACTAATTAATTAACTTCCAAGCATACACTTGGTTGATAGAGAGATAGGTCCACCTTTCTAACCTAGCTTGCGAAGCTTAGACCCTCTTTAGTGGTTAACACGGTGACTTTGCAGTTGTCAGAGCCACAATCATTGTAGCATCAGAGCCCTCAGGTGGTTAGAACACAAGGGGAGGGATCGTTAATCAAGCCATAGCTTGTTTCTCCTTGGTTTCTCTCTCACAACCTACTCTAGAGACTAACTTCAAAACAATTGAGAGGAAGAATTCACTTAGATAGGCATATAATTTGAAGCAAACCAATATTTTGCATTTCACTTAGATCTTAGGATTTGCATTCCATTTAGAATAGTGAAGCATCTTAAGGCAGCGATTGTTCATCCGGTGACTTGGTAAATAATTCATCTTAAGCAAGTATTTGACTGCATTAAGGCACTAGTCTCTCACTATAATCTAAATCTAATGTTTAAACTTGATAATTCAACCAAGTCCCACACTTGTTGGTTGCTAACGAGTCTTTCATCTTCACATTTCATAAGGACTATGTTGATTTTTGGTAGCATCGGATGTGCTCTAGGTCTCAAATTTTGCAGGGAGGCTTGGGCACATGTATTCCAAAGAACCCAAAAAAGGTTTTGGGAAATTCCACCCGGAGATAGGTTTATTAAAATAATTGATTATTTTTAATGGGTCCTAAGTCTAAACTTATGAAATTAAAATAATTAATAGGTATTAATCTAACTGTGGGTGTAACTTCTAGAAGAAGACGAGGATCAAGCAGAAATGATCTTAGCCATTGATTAGCTTCTAATCTTGATCGTTGAATGTCAACGAGAAAATTATTTAAGGAGGCTTGAGGGTCATTTAGAACACACACTGAGAGTTGATCAGTCAGATCAAATTGCTGAGCCAGTGAGAAGCATAGTGATTTTGTGGTGATCACGCAGAGAGGGGCAGAGATAGTTTTGGCTAAAGAATCTTCTTCGTAGCCAAGAATACGCAACAGAGAGGTAGAGAAAGACGCAGAGGAGGCAACACAGTGCCCAATGAGGGTGACGCAGAGCCAGGAAGGGCTCACACAGAGCAACGTAGTGTCTTCCAAGCAGAAGTCCAAAATTTTGTTGGGGGTTTGACGTTCTGAGCCGGGAGTGCTGAAGTCGAAGCTCCTGAGAGAAAATCGATCTAGCAGAGAGGTGATGCAATGCCTCAAAGGTAGTGACGTAGCCCCACGTAGTGACTGCATAGGGGCAACGTAGAGGTAAACGGGGACTCATTGGTTCCACTGCCGGATTAGCCGGGACTTGCAGTGTACAGTGAAGTAATCTCACTAATTTATTTTGCCAAGTGATATTCTCCATATTGGATTGCTAGTAAGGCATCCAGAGTGTATTCATAAATAACTTCTGCTTAAAAATAAAATCCCTCAGATTTGCTGCATCGGTTTTCCTGCATTGGGTTTTTCCGAGGACATTTGTTCAAAAATCACTGTTATTGTGTTGTATCTTTTCCTGTTCAGTTTCTTGTTTCTGCATATTATTTTAAATAGTGAAGGATGTAATGTATTAGTTTCATTGTTTACTGTAGGAAATAGTAAATAATGTTGTTCAATAATTAACTAATAGAAGAAACATAATCAGTTGCTGTAGCAAAAATTTGGGCATTCAAATTTTCACATGGTATCAAAGTTGCAAGTGAAGCAAGAAGAACAGAGCTGGAAGTTCCAGTGCTGAAGAGAAGGAGGGTCGAAGTGTTGCATAGGCAACAAATCGAATCCTCAGAGGGATTGCGTAGTCCAGACCGGAGGGAAAAGATTTTCGAGGACAGGTCTCTCTCTGAGTGAGTTGACAGAGAGGTAAGACCTCCAGATCGAAATTTGCCAGCGTCAGAGGGAGCAGCGCGGCAGATTCAGTGAAGAAGAGGTTTTTATGGTGGGGTGCAGTTTTCTGTAGGTAGTCGCTGGCAAAAAAGACGTCAGAGGGAAGAGAGAGACATGGTTGAGGGAATTCTTCCTTAGTGGACTTCTAGCCAAGGAGTCTGAATTCTCACTAGATGAGCAATAGCGGAGAGAGGCAGATCTACAAGCTCCAGAAGGGAGTGCGTAGGCCAGTCTAGTGCTGCGTAGAGGAGAGAGGAGGTCATTTGACTTTCCATTTGGCAGATATGGCAGCTAGTGGGTTGAGAGATCACGACAGGTTGGATGTGGCATCCAACTATGTGATCTGGAAGGCAAAGATGTTGTGCCTTCTAGATGAGCATTTTCTCAAGGCCTATGTCGACAGCGAGGTGGCTGTGCCTGCAGATCAGATCCGCTGAAGAAGTATAAAGGAGAAATGGCGAAGGCCAAGAGGATGATCTTGGATGGAGTAAAGGATCATGTGGTACGTCACATCACTAGTAGGGGGATTGCCAAGGAGATGTGGGATGCTTGGCAATGCTGTATCAAGGATCTTGCGAGCAATGAAAGATATATTTAGAGCTGAAATTGAGATCTGCACAGATGCAGAAGGGGGAGCGAATTGATCCATTCCTCACGAAGCTTTAGGAGACCCGGGACGAGTTAGCAGTTGTGGGGCCTACACCTCAAGGTTCTGAGATGGTGAGACTAAACCTAAATTTAGTCTCAGAAGAGTGGTCAGTCTTTGTCCAGAGCATCCTTTGCAGGGAAACTTTGCCAGACTGGGATAGTATGTGGGCAACTTTGCCAGATTGGGATTGTATGTGGGCAACTCTCAAGCAGGAAGAGTTAAGGAGAGATCTAGTCAAGTGTAAGCTTGACGGAAGCAGCAGCAGTGGGTCGAAGCCCAAGGAGGAGGACGAGAATGCAATCCTTGCATCCAAGGGGCAGAAGGAGCAGTGGAGGCTGAAGAAGGACATCTCGAAGATCAAATGCTTCAGGTGTGGTGAAATGGGTCGCTATGCAACACTGTGTCCTCTGAGGGAGAAGGACAAAGATGAGAAGCATGATCTGAAGGTTGCACCTGTGAAGATCGAGGATGAGGGGTTTGCCATGACAGTCGAGATACCTCCTAGAGGGAGGTGGGTTGGTTTAGAGTTGTAGTTAGAAAAAGCTACAGATGAGTAGGATTGTTGAGGAGCCCACCTCTCAGATCAATTCCTTGCTACGGAAACCTAGATCAGAAGTAGCAGGATCGACCAACATCAGTTAGTGCAAAGAAGTGTTGGAGCAACAGATGCAGTGGCTAGAATGCCAAGTCTGAGCAGTGTAGTGCAGAGTTGCAGCAGTGCAGGGAGGCATAGTGCAGTAGCAGCAGCAACACAGTGGCTTCAAAGGGATAGCATGGGACTAGCAGCAATGATATCTTCAACATCGAGATGCATCTATGTTGAACACTTGTTCAGATTTTGGGATGTTTTTTAGTTGCAGTGCAGATGAAGTGTTAGCGGTGACAATGCTAGCAGCAATACAAATGCAGCACTTGAGAGTCGGTTGTAGTATAGATGCATTGTTGACAGTGGTAGTGGTAGCAACAGCACAGCAGTTGGTGGACAACATGTTAGACATCCGTAGTGCAGAGGACGATGTTATGAAATCAGGGTGATGCTTCAGTGGGAGGCATTGCTAGAGCACATTCCTCGCTAAGAGGGAGTGTTGATTTCCGGTAGCATCGGATGTTCTCTAAGTCTCAAATTTTGCAAGAGGCTTGGGCACATGTATTCCAAAGAACCTAGAAATTGTTTTGGGAAATTCCACCTTAAGACAGTTTTATTAAAATAATTAATTATTTTTAATGGGTCCCTAAGTCTAAACTTAGGAAATTAAAATAATTAATGGGT
>APFE030283951.1:1545-43397 GCA_000404065.3 Pinus taeda | reverse complement strand
ACTAATCACCTTGACCTTTAAATTTGTTGCCAAGCATAGCGGCCACGATCCACCATTAAGTGAAGGTTTGAAAGGTTTTATTATGTCATTGTTATAGCAGTGACAATGTTTTTGAATAAGTTCATTTATACCAAATATTTTAAGTTTTTTTGTAACGTTGTCTTTTGTTTTAGATATAATTTCTTACATATGTCACCCATCACTAGCGTGGGGCTCCAATGCTTCAACAACGCCCTAGCAATTTAATTCCAGACCTTGTTTTGTGTTTTGTCTTATGTCTCAATTTTTTCTTTAATATGCCACACATGATGTTATTACTACAAAGCTATGCTCCATCATGGAAAATGCATTAACTTTGAATGTAGCCTAGTTGTTGGAATTTGTATAATCAAGTTGGAGTTACATTTAGACAAGATTTGAGTAAAGGCGAAATTAACTAGGAAACTTATTAACTAAACGTTTTATCGACATAAAGAAAATCTTACGAACTTAACATTTTGTGTGAGGGATAAACAATAAACCATATCATATTTATTACAATATGCGGATCTGTAGTCGCCTGTGTTTGCATGTTCATTACATTCTTTTTTGTTATTACAGTACTACAAAGGTACCAAGTTTATATTGGTTCATGGAGAATTTTGTGTCTTGTTTGAAGTCACCCCCTTTTCATTTGGTGTATGTTGTCTAGTGGGCTTGGAGTGCATGTATTTTTTAGAACATTGTTACAACCAATTTGCTGGAAATTTTTGCATTGGTCCTATGACCCCCTTATGTGCTTGACCTTCAGGTCATTCATGTGTTCAGTGGGTCTCATAATCTATCAGGGTGTTTTTTTTTTTCTCGGTAAAGACTGTGCTAATTATATTAAAAAGAAAGAAAAATATTTACAAGAGGACACACCTCTGAGGGAGCTGTAGCTCTACCTCTCTCAAAAAAGCTTTGCAGAGGATAGCCAATTCCCTTTGGTTGCGCTGGCCCTTCTAGAGGTAGTGAAGTATGCTTCGCTATGGTGACTACGGACATGCAACTCATAAAAGAATGCAAGATATTTTGGATCTTGATGGAGATGAGTATCCGAATGGGGATCAATCACAAGCCGCGGTTTTCGCCCATAGTATACGCCAGTTTGCAGAGCTTTGCAAAGTTCAAAGCATATTTCCAGCATGTCTTTATCAGGGCATGGAAGGATGCTACGAAGACATGGCATAACTTACCATATCTAGAAACTGACGATGTTATCTTTATAGTCCTCGAGTCTTGGACGCCGGAGTGGCGCATTGCAACAGGCTCTGCGGTGGAAACAGACAAGTCCGCCACATAGTGTAAGAAGGAAGAAACAAAACTTCGAATGGAACACCTAGCTAAGAAGCGCAGAAAAAGGAAGTAGAGGCTAAGGACCAGGCAACATGTGACACCCCGAAACTGGTAAAACAACAGAAAACAGGAGGAGAAGAGTGCGAAGAATAGAAATCACCTTCACCCGAGACTGAAGCAGACACAATGGAGCCAACAAAACAAGGTGGCATGGACTCGTAGACGATGTCCACCCAACTCAAGCATCAGTGAACGCAATAGAAGTCAGGCCACGAAAGAAAACCAAGGCGTCAAGGGCATCCTTTGACCCAGTCACCCTCACTGAGGGGGATTTGCAAGATATTGGAGAAACGATGAGGGATGTCACTGTGGAGACCCTTCAACAGTTTAGAGAGTAGCGACAACTGGTATTAGGCGATCTCTAGACAAAGCTGCGGGAGTTACATGCTCACACTCCACAATTTGGTACAGTGTCCACCAACCTCGCAATCGGAACTTCAGTTGCCACGGAGATGTTGCATACACAGGTGACCAACACGATAGTGCTACCAAATGGGGCACTTACTACAAAAAATGAGGCCGACAGGCCCACAACCAGTAGCCTGAAAGGGGTGGGATTGAATATGGCCATGCTCCCTCGAGAGATACTCCACCTCTTGCAGGATGGAGTCACTACAAAACTTAGGGCTCGGGAGAGTCACGCTTTGCAGGTGATGAGCGAGTAGTGCAACAACATTGAGCAGTTGGCCTTGCAGTGCAATGAGGCAATGGAACAAAATAAGCAGATCATGCAAGTTGTGGAGGAAGCCTGCTGAATGGTCCTAAAGTTGGACATTCAGTTAGAAGAACTAGTTGAGGTGCACGTCTGCAAGTTGGCCACAGGGGTGTGCGACGCTTGGACGGAGATGGATAGGATCTGCTGGAGCTGAACCTGCATATCAGAATTTCAGTTGAGGGCTCAGCCTTCAACTCTGCCAAAAGTTAGGGAATAGCATGCCACTGCTGTTGCATCAACAATAGCAGTAGTCGACAGTGTAGTAGCAGAATACACGAGACTTTTTGAACAATCATTCAAGGTCCTGATCACCATGCAAGATGACCCAAATGTGGAGCACCTAGAGACAGAGGTGCGCGAGGTACAAAAAAGGTATGACGAGGTCAAAGGGACTGCGCAGACGGTCGCCCTTACATAGAGGCTCACACAGATGTAGGAAGTAAAGGCGCTTAAGGAACAGGTGGATGTCACACGGCACAAAGAAGTGGTCTTAAAAGCATGTCTACAACCATGGATAGACGAAGCATATATGATCACAACCTCCATTGAAGGAAAGCTCGCGACACTGTAGGAAACTCAGCAGACGATTCATGGTGGCAGTTTAACGACAGTCACTAAGCAGAGAGTGGAAGAAGTCCAGTAGGCGATCTCTCAGTGCGCTACCAAGGTTGCAGTCATCCAAAAGGAGTTGGGAGGTCTTCGTGCTAAGATCTCCACACCTGCGGAGTGACTCGAGGGTGAGTCACGATGTTTGTGTTGGGGTCCTATTGGGTTTGGGATCCCCTAAGGATACTTTTGGGGCTAAAAGCCTATATTTTGGTCAAATTTTGTAACCCAAGTGTAAAAACTCTGCATATTGTAGTTGTGGAGCGTGTAGGTGTTAAAGAGTCATAAGGATGTCCGCCCTTATTTTGGAATTGTAATGTTGGCTGTAAAAGATATACCCATGGTCTGTGAACCATGGGATTGTATAAATAGAGATAAGCTCTAATTATTATATTTATTATAATAATTAAAATATTATTATAATAAATATAAATCTAAATCAAATACATTAATATTAGAGTAAAAAACCAAAGTTAAACATATTAGACATTAGATTACAATAAAATTGGCTCAACAATCCATGAAAAGCCAAATACCTTGATTTGCAGCTCTCACCCGTCAATTCATCAAAGACTAATCACCTTGACCTTTAGATTTGTTGCCAAGCATAGCCGCCACGATCCACCATTAAGTGAAGGTTTGAAAGGTTTTATTATGTCATTGTTATAGCAGTGACAATGTTTTTGAATAAGTTCAATTATACCAAATATTTTAAGTTTTTTTGTAACGTTGTCTTTTGTTTTAGATATAATTTCTTACACATGTCACCCCATCACCAGAGTGGGGCTCCAATGCTTCAACAACGCCCTAGCAATTTAATTCCAGACCTTGTTTTGTGTTTTGTCTTATGTCTCATTTTTTTCTTTAATATGCCACACTTGATGTTAGTACTACAACGCTATGCTCCATCATGGAAAATGCATTAACTTTGAATTAGGTGAAACAATACGAAATTTAATGTTGAGACAACTTTCATAGTGAATACTTAATACCTGTTCGAAATTTGAGCGAATTCTTAGGGAGTTTCATCTAAGGTCATTTCTATTTTGTTTCATCCCTTCCGTGTCCAAGGAAAAGCACCTCCAATGAAAGTGATTGGGTTCGTTGTTGTAATTTTTATAGTGAAGTTGGAATTTCATTTAGACAAGGTTGGAGTAAAGGTGAAATGAACTAGGAAATTGTATAACTAAACTTTTTATCTACATAAATAAAATCTCAAGAACCCATCATCTTTGATAAATTCATGGATTAAATTCAATCATGATAATTTGAAGTGTTGTAGCATATTGTAATCTGCAAACACCAAATTTAGCTACAAAGTTTCATACCTGAACTTTAAACAAAATATTAAAAAATCAACAATCTTGACAATTTTGGAAATAGGAGTCAAAATTTGTGATAATTGGATTGATATTGAAGGAGTTAGGAAGAGGCTTTCTCTACTAGAAAATTATCTTCATATCTTCTTGGATTAAACTCATTTTAAGGAGTTAAGTGTTGTAATATCTTTTGTCCCACAAAATCTAAATTGAACTGGGAAATTTCATCATTGAGCTACATAACTCAACTTCTTTGATTGCTAGCACTAGATGCGTTGATTCTAGTGTAGATGTTGATTTCAAATCCTATTTGATTGTTTGTAGGACTAGATGCATTGATATCAATGTAGATGTTGTTTTCTAATCCTATTTGATTGTTTGCATTAGATGCATTAATTTATGGGTAAAAGTTGATCTATCATCCTAATTGATTGTTTCCATTAGAGATGGTTATTTTAATGTAAGCACAAAAAAATTATTGATGGCGTGCATTATGACCAAGATTTTTTAGATAACCTCAAACAAAATAAAATGGAATAAAACTTGTATTTGTAACATTTACGTATCCACATTTTTTAAAATTCAATCTTGTTTGACTTTCTTGAAACTAAATAAAACTTTTTTCAATGACAAGGAATTGGTTGAAATACTTGGATAACTACTTGTACATTTAGGAAAGTTGATAACACTATATAAAATTATAGAAATGTCGTCATATATTGGTTTTTGACCTATATATTAAATTTCAATATGATTGACTTATATCATGGTACAACTAATCTCTTGTAGATAATCTCAAAATAAATAATACTGAATAAAACCTATTTGTCGTTTAGATGACATATTTTAAAATTGAATAAAACTTATTTCAATCATATTTGTGTTTTCTAATTGAACCTTGAGATAATAAATTGATTTAAATACTTAAAAAAATTGTTCTTGCAATGGCATATGGGTGGGTCACAAAAAAATTTCATATATATATTTTCTATTATAATATGGATGACTTCATAACTCAAATAATTTATTTTTAAAACTAAATTGTAATAACATACATTTTGATTGCACTAAAAGACAATTTCTACAAGAGAATATGAAGCATGATTGTAATCCTTTCCATGTTCAATATTAAATAGATACATGACATATTTTAGGCCATTTTAAATATAAAAGTGACTTGCATCATAATTTAAGATTGTACTTATTTTCTTAGTCTATGAAACTCTAAATAAAATTTGTTATATTTACTAATAAAAGTTATAGTATATAGATTTTTCTTTTTTAAATTAGGGAAATAATTTTAACAGATCCATAAACTTCAAAAATTAATGAACATCAATAAACAATATTATTACAAATTTATAAACATAAATAGTGAATCTATTAATAAACTATCCATATGAGAATATATACAAATCACAAATATCACATGAACATCCATAAAATGAAATAATAAACATCCATAAACTAAAATAATGTTCATCTACATCCATAAACTATCCATGTATGAAAATATATGAAGTTTGTATCACGTCTAAACGTGCCCTATGAAATGAGTGTGAATACATACAAACTATCCCCTCTAAGTACCACCACAAATCTTATGTGAGTTTTGCTGCACAAGGTAAGTGTCCATAAGATGGTACTGCAATATAACACATTCAAATTAAAACTAATTAAATAAATATTTGTACAAAATAAAAAATATGAAAATAAATGATTTTGAACCATATATTTAATTACATATACATGAATCTACTAACCTTAGTCGATTCCAAATGCAAGTCAGATAGGATGGGGGTATGATGAATCTATGCTTGGTGCTCCCTTGGTCGTGGTTCAATGATTGGGGTCTACATCGATGAAATTGCATCATCAATGCCTCTAACTCCAACATCGCAGGCATTTGTGCACATAAAATTTATGCCAACTTCACTTTGCATATGGGCCTATGTTCACAATAGCAAGGACAAATTGTTAGAAATTAATTAATAGAGCAATGAGATAGATAAAATATCGCGGAAATACAAATACAAAAATGCATAGAATAAGAGAGATATAGAAAAAAGTGGTTCACTCAATTTGGGCTATGTCCATAGACAAAAAACTAGTCCTTCGTCTATATTATCCAGCAAAATGAGGTGATACAACCTACAGTAGATCCACTGGAATTTCCTCTTCACTCTCAAACAACCTCCTATCTCTCTCTCACTTTGAATAATAATACACAACCACAATACAATTCCCTCATATAAACCAAAAGTTACCTTCTAGGGAAAACAACCCTAATTAACATAACTTTTACAATTAGATCATTTTTCTATTGACCCAAATTGGCTACGAAATTACAATATTTTACATTGCAATTTTTCATCTATTTTTATCTTCGGTGGTGGTGCCCCCAAAGACTTGCTAGCCCCTAGATCCCCTAGCTGAGAGGGATGGTCCTCCCCGAAGCCCCAAAGGGGGTACAAGTCCCCCTTGCACCCCCCCCTCCCTCATGTAGGGGTGTACAATCTTCTTGGGGTATACATTCGGCTGAAACAAAGACCTCTAAATCAAGAAGATAATCGGGCTCCAACCCAACAATCTCCCACTTAGATATTGATTATAGCAACTCCACCACTGCTTCACTTGCTGGAAAATGCTTCCACTTTGGACTTGGTTGTTTCTCATCTTAATCATGTTACTTGAGGACCAATTGAAATTAAGGAGAATCTCAATTTCTCTTTGGTTACAACTTTTGTTAACATATCTATAGGATTCTCACTAGTGTGCATGTTTTCCAGCTTCAACTGTCCATCTTCCAACACTGACTATATGAAATGGTACTTGAGTTATATATGTTTAGTATTGAAATGAAATTATGAGTTCTTTGCAAGATGAATGGCACTCTAGTTGTCATTGTATAACCTTCCCATTTTGTGCTTCTTACCTAATTCACCCATAAAGCTTTGTAACCAAATAGTTTCTTGACTAACCTATGTAGCAACAACATACTTTGTTTCCATTGTTGAAAGTGCAACAACCCTTTGCATTTTTGAAACCCAACTGACAACTATTCCACCTAGAGTAAACACATACCATGTGGTGCTCCTCCTATTATATCTATAACCTACCATATATGCATCAACATATCCTTGTAGAGAAATGCTTGAACCACCAAAGCATAATGCTTGTATTGCTGTACCTCTCAAATACCTGAGAATCCATTTTATTGCAGTCCAATGTTCTTTTCCTGGATTGTTCATGTACATGCTTACAACTCCCACTCCATGATCAATATCAGGTCTTGTGCAAACCATTGTATACATTAAGCTTCCAACCATTGATGCATGTGGAACGTTAAACATATAATGCATCTCTTCCTAGGTCTTGGGACACATCTCTTTACTTAGTTTGAAATGATAAGGCAAAGGTGTACTAACTAGTTTTGCTTTCTCCATATTAAATATTTCCAACACCTTTTATATGTACTCACTCTGGGACAACATTAATTTGTGATTTTTCTTAACTCTAGCTATTCTCATAACAAGGATTTGTGGTTCAGCACCTAAATCCTCCATTGTAAATGGATTTTCCAATTTTCCTTTGAGAACATTTATTTCCTGCATGTTAGACTATGCAAAAAGCATGCCATCTACATACAATAATAATATAATATAGCTTCGATGATTTTTATTTTTAATATAAACACAATGGTGAGAGTGACATCTAGTATAACCTTGATCAGACATAAAAATGTCGAATTTTAGATACTATTGCCTTGGGTCCTATATTAAGTTATACAGGTACACTAATTTCTCCTTCCCTTTGACCTCATACCCTTCTGGTTGTTGCATATATATTTCTTTATCCAAGTCCCCATGGAGAAAGGTTGTATTTACATCTAACTGCTCAGGATCCAAATATTCTTCTACCACTAGACTTAAAATAATTCTGATTAAAATCATTTTAAAAACAATAGAAAAAAATTTCATCAAAGTCTATACCTTTTTTCTGTGCAAATCCCTTCACCATAAGTCTAGCCTTATACCTCTATTTTCCTCCATCTTCTTCCTTCAACCTGTAAACCCATTTATTCTGTAATGGTGTCTTCAATATTTCGTAGAAGACATTTTTTCTTATGGCCATATTCAAATTTTAATGTCCACTTCTACTCTTGCATGGGAGTAAATCTTCTTTCTCATACTATTACAAAAGAGAAAGGTGCATAAATTGAACCACAGTGAACCTTAGTGTAGAAATCATAGAGGATGTGAGAATACTAGTCAATTATGTAAAAAATACTTTGTAGAGTTGAATTCTTAATAGAGAAATGCATTAAAAATAGTTACTTTAAGATTGAGGTCATTTTCTTTTCCACCGAGCAGTTTGGTTGTGCCTACTACATGAGGCCTTTGCATAGGTTTATATTATAATCTTTTAGTTATTGGCCAGTAGGTGCTTGTCAAAAAAAGGATAATATATGTAATGATATATGGTTGTATTATTTACAACCTTGGAATATTGGATAGGAAGGTGAATCAAGCCCACTCTCGAAGACGATCATTATTTGAAGGAAGAATAAGATGCTCAGGGATTAGAATCAACGATTATCTATTGACATCGTGGGATCATTAGTTGTTATGGATCTAACGATTAGTGGCAAATATATGTTCTAGATAATTATCATTTTTACAACTCTCTTATTAATTCACTTCTTTCATTTGTCCATAAGTTTGTGCATATCGATAGCAAGGAAATTCTTCAGATGATTCACTAGGTATTAAGTGTTTTTGTATCTTCAAAGGAGCTATTGTGTCTTGTTTGAATCATAGATTTGACATACAATAATTTGAAGTTGGGAAGTGTACCATGTTTCTTTGAAAGTTTGCATAAGGTAGTGCCTGCCATCTGAGGGAAGCTATAGGACTCGGAGAATGATTTATCAAATTTTGAGAAGGGTAGTGAAATTACTCACTATCCTTTGCAAAAATAATCTTCAATTTTGAAACTGTTCAACACTAGTAATAGTAGAGACCATCAATTGTACTCATGTCAAGAGTCCTTGATGAAGGTTAATAATCTCTCAAAATAATATACCAGTGATGCTTATGGACAATGAGACAATATGCGTACATGGACTCTTTGCACTTTGGAAAGACAATATTAGGCTTTGGATCTCCCAAAGAAAGAGGGAGTAAGGCCAGTTAAATATTTTCTTTATTTAGATATGTTGGAAGAAGAGGATTGCTAAGTGATGCTAATATCTCTGCTGCTAATATGGATAACTATAAATCAATATGTTTATTAAAATGTTGTGTATTAATATATATGATGTTGGGTGAAGCTATGAGGCTTCCATGGACGAGTCACTCAACCATTTCATCACCTAGATCTAGTCTTGATTTTTAGATGCAGCCTGGCTCTAGCCCCTATATGAAGGGATATTTGGTTAAGATGAACCTTGAGCTTTGGGAGCACTTGAAGGCATGTGGTACTTATTCAGCTATGAGTAGCCATAGGGTGAGTGGTTCACCTTCCCTTACAGGAGCGCAATATACAGGGTGAGAACTTCACCTTCCCCTGTGATGGATCACATGTGTGTAGGGTGAGTGGTTCACCTTCCCCTACTATTGATGACATATGCATAAGATGAGCGGTTCACCTTCTCCTATGGTATATGAGCAGGATGAGTGGTTCACCTTCTCCTGCGAATACCCTAGTGAGAGGTTCATTCAGGAATCTCCTTGTTGAGATGTCGTTGGGAGGTGGTTCATCCTTTCCCCACACATAGGATTCTCATTCCCTACAATTGATGGTTGACATGTCGGTGGGACGTGTTTCACCCTTTCCCATGTGTAGGATACTTCCTACACTTATTGATTGGCATGCATGTAAGACGTGGTTCATCCTTCCCTACTCTTGGTTTGCATGCATGTAGGATGTGGTTTATCCTTTCCCTACGTATGGTTGTGACATTGTTTTGTAGGATGTGGTTTCTCCTTTCCATACGTGTGGTTGTGAGAAAGATGTGGTGTATTAGTTACCTGCTAGTGTTTTTGCATCATCCTACCCATGTAGTCTAGGACATATGGGAAGTACCTCCCATCTGACCAATGAGTTGCGAAAGGTGGTTTCCGACCATAGCACTATCGATGGTTGCATCATGTACTGTCGTACTCCCTATGTATAAGATGAATGATGTTCAACAAAATTGATCACTTTGGGTCAAGTATGATTATGGTTTTACATTTGGTTATGTCAACTGACTTTAGTCAGTGGGGAGTGATAAGGTCTTTTGCCTCACTCTCGATCAATTCTTCTTCATTATCAATATCAGTATTTAGCAAAGGTTTGATGAGTTACAACGATGGTACATAACGTATGATGATTGATAGTAATGAATGGATTGGGAGGTGGAATTCTCCCTAGTTGAGAGGGAATATTAAAATTAGAAACTAGGGACAAATTACACCCTAGGTCAACTTATTTTATGGAGGTGATGATTGCATTAAATTCCTCTTTTCAATAAGACCAATATCAACCTAAAAGGCATTAAATTTGCATAAGGAAAAATGTGTTTTTGAATTTATGAAACACCCATGGGTAACTCATCAAGGTCATATTAGGGTTAACTAACCAAGTTAAACACCTCTCCATCTCCTATAAAAAGAAGGGCCCTCCAACCTCATTAGACACATCTCAGAGACATCGAAGGGCTTCATCTCAGAGCAAGTTTTTGTCTAAGGTAGCTGAGTTCTTGGAGGAGGACATAATGCTATTTTTTTTAGGTATTTCTTCTTAGAAAGGGCTAAGATAATCCAGATCGGTAGCTACAGGCTTTGAAGAAACTTTTGGATAGTTTGTATGGGTTAAATTTGTCCTTGCAAGTTTAAATTCAAGAAGAGAAAGGTGTGCTAAATTTATGTATTGCTTCTGGGTTAGTTTGCAAACAGTTTGCTGAAGAATTTTAGTCCGCACTTCAAATCTACTACACTAGGTAGTCGTAGGTGTAAACTAGCATAGTCAAGGGGGCAGAGTGTCGTATAATGGGTCCAAAGTAGTCCCAAGGTCCAGCGAAAGACAATTTCTTGCATGCCATGGAAAGTCACACTTGATAGGAGGATTTTTGGATCAATTGAATGAAACAATAGTGGATAATAAGGAACCCTAACCAAACCTTGATTAACGACTATTGACATGATGTTGGTATTATAGTTTTGAGCCATCCACTTGTTTAATATATTGGATCTTCAAAATGGCAAAGTAGTTTTGACTTTCAATTATTGTACTCTCTCTCTATTGAAAATTTGATATTAATAATATGAAGAATTGATATAGGGTTTTCCCCATCTCGGGATTTTTCCCTGTCTCAACAGCCATATCCTTGTGTACTCTTGTCTTTTCTTGTCTTCTAAATCTATCATTTATGTTATTTATTCAATTACTTTCAATTTGATAATGATTCATGTGATTTCTAATGGAAATTAAATGAACTAACAAATGTGATAAAATGGAATTTTGAAGTGATTTTCCTAAGAAAATAACATGTTAACCTAACATTAACACAATATGATTCCCTCATATAAACCAATGGTTTCCTTCCAGGGAAAAAAACTTAATTAACATAGCTTCTACTTCAGATCATCCTCCTAATGAATGACCCAGATTAACTACGAAATTACAATATTTTACAAGGTAATTTTTCATCTATTTTTTTCTTTGGGGGCACTGCCTCTCAAACCTCGCACGGGGGAGCAGTGCCCCCTGCACCTCCCCGTATGGAGGGGTGTATAGTCTTCCTAGGGTATACATCCGGATGAAATGAAGACATCTGAATTAAGAAGATAATTAGGCTCCACACCCAACAAACACACACACACACACACATCGAGGAGTCTAGGGTTGTTAACTCGTCATTTTTCATTTTCTTTATCTATGTTAATATGCTTTTTTTCCATTCATTTTAAATAATTAGGAAATCATGAAATGAGTGTAGAACAACATTTTTGTTCAATGGGCCCACATCATATATGAACAATCAAGTTATCATTTTACCTTCCATCCATGATCTAATATAACAATTAAACTAAGTCAAAATCATGACAATGGAAACCACAAAATCAAAATCTTAAATGTTAAATACAAAACTAATATTTTTTTTGAATTATTAGCCTAAATTCAATTATGATTTTGAGATAAAAGGTCCCTAAAGACCAAGTATATTTCTAACTTTAAGTTTTAAAGACAAACCTAAACAATTGGAGATATAGAGTAGGTTATTTTCTCCAAGACCCCTTCACAAAGATTAAGTGTCACTTATGATAGTCTCGTCGAAACCAGAGGGAATGGAGAGACAATCATGATAGTTGGGTTGAATTTTGGGATTCTAGGAGACATGAATGAAGAAAATACTTGCTCTACCAGACCTAGGGCCTATTTGCCAACGTTTTCCTCTCATCTAGTAAGGTGAACTATTGCATCATATGTTATCACATGAAAATTAAAATGAACTAAGAAGTCTTACAACTATTTTTTAAAGACAAAAACAAAAGTTCAAAGACGTAGATATATTCTTAGTTTAAATTTATTTTTAATTTTAAGAAATGAGTTCTTGTAGAATATTTAGATCTCCAAATTTAAAGAAAGAAAATATAAATAATTTTTAATAGCATTGGATTTCACCCTTTTTATAACGAATTTTACAATTGAACTTCTATATCATTATTCCAGATTTATTCCTATTAACATTATTTTATTATGTAATAATACTTCTACCATCCTTGAATCCTTAAGTTTGGCCCTATTAATTTCATTATTTTACCTATCTCCTTTCATTTAGTTTCAACCATGGTTTAATTTTTGTAAATAGTCTAGGCCTCCTAGACTCGTGTCCAATAAGCATATTGTTGAAAGCATGACAAAAATATATAAGTCTTCCTCAACAGTTGAAACCCTTTTAAATCTGAATTAGTAACTCGTGCAAACTTATCATTTACTTATGCTATCTTTGAATTATGTATGCTATTACATTGTGCATTTAGTGTTATATGCTTAATATAAAATTCTTGCATGTAAACAATTTTCCTTGTTCAACTATACTATTATATTTTTGTGTCTCTAATCACATGTAAGCAAATCCAATTTCAAATTTCTTTACAACTTCTTCTTCATTTTGTTTTTCCGACAGCTAGGTACTCGTGTTTGGCTAAGTGGTGAACAACAATAAAAAAGAAATGAGACTAAACCCTATATAGAAAATTTCATAATGTACTTCAATGGTACTTATTAATTGATTATTCAACATATTTCATGCTTTCTCCATTGTAAAAAAATCTTGAATTTGACACTTTCCATATTTTCCTGTGAGACCGCATGGTGATGAAAAATGCTTTTGCACTGAATGAGTCAAACTTACACGAAAACTATCACAAGCTATCTAGATTCAATTATATAGATGGCAACAATTGTCCTACTATCTAGTGGACTATATAGTTGATTTTTTTCTATTGTTATTCACTTCTTCTATACTTTAGTTGAAATACGAGAAGGAATTGTTAATCACTTCACCATTGGTTGAGTTGTTAACATGGTGCCGCTTTGTAATCACTGCTTACTAAAATGACTCCTCACAATCTTGAAGACTTTCTCTATGTTAGTGATGCTCAAACATCCTTGCAACGTGTTAGGTAATTTAATTGGTGGTTAAATTACTTCATAAATTGTCAACCAAGGTTTTTGTACTTATGAGTGCATGTCCACAATACATGCTAGGAGTTCTATTGCTTATTTTAAGCAACTAAAGAAAATCATTAAAGATGGACTAAATCAAGATTAAGTTATTTCAACTTTAAGCTCGTGTTCTTTATATAAAACTTGAAGAGACAAAATATGCTTTTGAAAATTAAATTAAATTGAAAAGATCATTCTACTTGCATGAAATTGAATAAAATACTATCTATTGGTATTGAAGTAAAAGACCATCTAATTGCAGGAAATTGAAAGGACAAATCTAATTGCATCAAATGGAAAGATCTATTTCAAATTGCATTGAGTCAAAAAAAATTATTCTAATGGCATTAAATCGAAAGAGCTAGTCTAATTGCTGGAATGAAATGTTAATCCTCTGTAATGAATCAAAATCCTATTCTATCAAGACTTGTTGAAAACCCAACTATTCAAAATGAAATTTAATAATGTGTTCAATGGGAAACTGAATTGATTCAAACATTTAAATATGAGACTAAGAAGAAATATTAATTGAAGAAAACTCAGAATTCAAAATATTTTTTTGGTTGTTCTTAGTTTTTAGTGAGCGCTAAATCCTGTACAACGAAATCAATGGTAAGTAATTGAATAGAAATGAAGAATGGAAAGCTAAATGAAAATTCGATTTCCAGTAGCTGAAATAAAAATCAAATTAAAGCATCTAAACTATCTTACAACTCTCCAGGGGTCCCTCATGTTGATTGTAAGGCATTATAAACTTGAAATCAAATCTAGTATGGAAGCATTCACTTTTCAAGAGCATAGTATTTGCATTGCTTAAATCCCAGAGTGTTTGCACCACTTAAAATAGAGTAATTATCATATTTATATCTTATATCCACTCACAGAGTAAGGCGATATTTATACATTTGTGAATTAACAACGTTTTAGAAATAAATGTCGAGAGGCAAGTTTAGAGATCAATGACATAGTTTTTTTATTTTAATTGTGAAATTGAGTTGGTATGATTTACTCTGTTGTAGAAAATCAGGAAAATATTCTTCTACATGTTAACCATATAAAACTCACTCTCTTGAAAACCTTTTTGCCACACTCTTAAAATTTTGCATATGAACAGAATGGTGTTGACTGTGATGCTTGACAAAAGGGATCCTCAATCCAATCGATCTCTTGAGTTGGAAAAATAGGTTGATGATAATTTCCTTTACATTTGGAAATTTCCCATACCCTATGTTTGTTTTGAAATTATCTTCATCCTGTCTAACCATGGATTGAGCTACGGAAAATCCAGTCACCAACAAAATTGTTACAATTCGGTAGCCAAAGAGATATTATAACCAATTTCATAAAGAAGTTATAGATTATGGGAGTTAAATGATTTGATACTTTTTTTTCGTTTAAATAGCATTCACGACCTTATAATGTGTAGAGATATACTAATATATATATATATATATATGAAGTGGATGAAAAATAATGAAAAAGGATGTCAAAATTGAGGAAAATTTGAAAGTCCAACATTCTGCCACGGTAAGGTTGTTTCATATCCTCATGCACAAAAGCTCATAATTGTAGAAGCCTCCTCTGTTACTCTACTAGTTCTGAGGCTTGAAACAGTAAATCCTTATTACTTAGCTTTTCCCTATTTCTCATCTTAATAGGACAAATGGGTTTTCTCATAAGAATTTTTTCTCGTAGATCCCTGACTTTATTTATGAGCACTTTGTTGTTAGTTTTTTACATTTTGTTCTTCTTATACCAGAAACATATTCTTAACAACATAGTGTCATTTTGTTCTTTCAGGAGTTCATTTTTTTCTTTCAAACTGAGAAATATCTTCTTTCAAACTACGAATGGTTTCTTGCTTCTCTTCAGAATTAATTGCATGATTTTCTAGACCAATTTAAGGATCATCATCATATAAAAATTCTTCATGAAATGAAGTTTTGTCAGAGGATTTTACCTTTTCTTACACTTTCTTCTCTAAATTCTCTATATATTCATAAAATTATTGTCGAGTCAGGTTCATTTCTGGAGTATTTCTTATCGGATCCCGATGATATAAGAAGTATGCCTCGGTTTCCATGTAAACATAAAAATTCTTCATGAAATGAAGTTTTGTCAGAGGATTTTACCTTTTCTTACACTTTCTTCTCTAAATTCTCTATATATTCATAAAATTATTGTCGAGTCAGGTTCATTTCTGGAGTATTTCTTATCGGATCCCGATGATATAAGAAGTATGCCTCGGTTTCCATGTAAACATCATCTTTCCCTTCAAGATTAACAATTTGGTGTGGTTTTTGTTCTGTTGGTTCGACTGGTTGTTTGGAACTTCGTTTACTTCTTCTCAATTTCTACTCTGGCTCTAATTTTTTGGTGCAGTCCTTCCCTTAACTGTACTTTGTTTCTTTTCTTGATGCACAATTGTTTTCTTTTCTTTTTTGGCCTCAAGCTTCTATATCGTTTCACTAACTTTCTCTCTTCTCATCCTATGTTTCTTATTTTTCTGTATAACCTTGTCCAAATATTGACTGGGTGATATGTCTTCCTTTGATGAAATTTCCATTGTTTTCGTTTCATCAGTAGTTAAATGCTCTTCTTCAACAACAACTTCATGGTTATGGTTTTGTGATGACCATCTTCAACTCTTCTTTTCTTATTGAGATTCTACTTCTTTTGAAGCTTCTATAAAAATATTTCGAAGTAGAAAATCTTGCCAATTATCATTGATATAATTTAGGTGAGATTCTACAAGAATTTATATCAGACCATGCTGATATAGGGCTCTATCAATATTTTGAGATTCTCTCCAAATATTAAAACCCATCTTGTTTAAACTCCGCATTAAAAAATAATGCAATTTCATTTATTTTCCTTCTACAGAATGCATGAGAAATCAAGCACGGTAAAAAAGCATGGTACCAAACCTACCTTCACAAGTTAGAAATTGTTGGAGGACGAGAAATAAGTTTCTCCATTTGGTCTTTATTTTAGTGACTGATATCCCTTTATTGAATGTTGATGTGTCCATCCATGGATTATGCAAGAAATGTTTCCATTATTCATCCTTTAGCCTCTTACTTTTGAACCAACATTCTCCAGTTCGAGGCAGTCCTATTACCTCTGCTATGAATGAATAAGAAACTTTGAGTGTAATATACCTCATCTCAGCTTCTACACCATCAGAGGCTTTATCAAAATCTCATGTAGCTTCTACTTCATACCCATTAAATTTCTCAAAAAACTGAAGCCATCCCACTTTTTGCAACTGATCATTTACCTTTGAATAGACGCTAAGATTTTTTTTTACTTCTAGAAAAATCCTGACAATAACACCCATAGCATAAGACAATTTTAACCCTCAAATTACCTCTTTCTTGATAGGGATGAATGGAGATGGATATGGCAATGATTGAATAACACTGGTGGAATTAGGGTATGGATAAAATAGGCAAGTGATTAAATTTTAACAAGATACCTACATTTCTAATTATTTCCCACTAGCTCGACCAATCCATTTTTGTAGGACCATTGGGATTTTTGAAATCATTTACATTCGGTGGAAGGATTCTGTCACGATGAAATATGTTGCAGTAAAGGGTAAGGAAAAAAAATGATGAATTGAAGTACGCGGTCATCATTTTAAATAAAGTTGTATATAAAATTATTATTCAAGCCCGTAAATCTATTCTTGTTTAATTAAAATGGCTTGATATCCTTTGTATATACCTTTTGTAGCTTTTTTTAGCCATTTTTCCATTATATGATGCCATTTGGATGCTGACCGATTTTACTTTTGCAGGTCTATCACTTAGCTATGAAATTTAATCTGAGCTATGATGTTTTCTTCATCAATAGTTTTGATTCTAACTACTTCACTATCAAAGACAATACCTATATCATAAAGACCAAGAAAGTGAGCCTGAAATTTTTCTTGAAAATTTTTGAATTCAGAGTAAAAAAGAATAGCCCAATCACCTGGATATAATTTTTTAACTTTGATGAATTTGTCATGCCATCTCGATCTTGGATGCTGGACTATGTTGGTTCTTTTGATAATATCTTGCCAGATCTCATCTAACTCATTCAACTGTGGCAACCTTTGTTTTTGAGCTTCAGATAAATCAAGGCCCAATCTTTGTTGTTCTGAAAGTTTCCACTTGGAATTCAGTTGGAAGGAAAAATTGTTCCCCATATACAAGCTCATAAAGAGTGTTTCAACTAGTATTCCTACATGTGTTACTACTTTAACAATATTGCTTCAAGTACCTTATTAGTAGATTCCACTTTCACATTGAATTTTGGATGATATAGAGTAGAATTATGATGTTTGATCTTGTATTTATCCATTATTTTCTGCATCATCTTGGATGTGGATTGAGTACCTCGATCTATCACAATTCCCTTGGGACATTGTTGGCAGGCCAACTACCTCCCCTCCAATTCACTACTTGATGATATGGGCCCCTCTCTATTTCTTTACATTGCTTCTGAAATAGATTACCTGATATATCTATATCTATCTAATAATATATATACTAGTATATATATTTAGTGGAGAATTTCTTATTTTAACCATGAATATTTGGTTATCGTTTATGATTTCAACTTCAGGAATATTGCTTTCTTTACTAAGCCTTATGATTGAAACTTTAATCCTCAGGTTTAATGTTTCTTTTGAAATTCGAGCATTTCCATTGGAAAGAAAAAAATTATATGAATTGAAATTTTTTAATAGTCTTTATTTTTTTATTTATTAATTTCTCCTATTTTTTTTTCCAAATACTTAGACTTAATGTGTTAAACCTATGAATTGAGGCCCTAATTGAATAAATTACTTAGTTATAATGGTTAGATTATCTGTAATGACCAAACAGTTATATGAATAATTTTCTAAATTACCATGCTAGGTAAATATGAAAACTGGAATTATTACTTTATTAATGTTGAAATGTTATTAGTTCAAATTATGGATTAAATAATATTGTAAATAGCTTTATGAGAAAAGTTATTTACTTCCTCTTGTCTAATTAAAAGAAACGGTTGCCAGCAAACAAGGGGCAGCCCTAACTACTTTTCTTTTCCATAGAAATGGAAAAAGGAAAAAGCCCTGGGCTGTTAGGGAACAGACAAGAGAAAGTTGGAGGACAGGAACTAGAGAAAGGAGTACTATGTCTGGTGAGGACCAGATGGTACCAGCACTGCTGTGCGTTATTCTGCACGGCTATTAGCATGCATCACCTTGCTGAAGGCAGTGGCCTGCAAGTGAGCTTGGGGGAGAGAATGAGGTCTGAATGACTGATCTCGTGGTTGCGAGGATAACAAGCTTTAAATGAGTTTCTCCAGTTTGGAAAGGATCAGAAACTAAAGAAAGCATAGTACATGTAAGTACAATATGATTACAGTATTTATTTAGGAATTCTTTTTAAATCTGTAAGGGTTATTATTAACTGTAAATGAGAATTCATTGTAAATCTGCGAGGGTTATTATTAATTGTAAATGAGAATTAATTACAAATCTGTAAGGCTATTGCTAACGGTAAATAAGAGAATAATATAAGGGAACTGGGTAGTTCGTTTATCTCTTCTTATTGGTTAAGTCTGGTACGGTATTCCTCAGTTAGAGTGACCATTGGACAAACTCAGAGGATAACACCGAGAATAACCAGTGCTATATTGAATATAAACAAAGTAGAAATCACGCTGTATATGTCAAAACCGTAGAAACATGGTCAAGTGAAGTACAAAATACTACTATTCCATACAAGTAATATATAAGACAGCGAACAGCAGAGAGTTTGGTAAGATGGAAATAAGATTTCATTGTAACTTGTAAACTAACACACATAGCAACATTAAAAGGACTGTATTGTAAGCCATAAAGCCCGAAGGGTTTACTGGCCTTATAATGCTTCCAGCGCTCATACCATGAGGGCACAAGTAACTGGACGTAGCATGGTAAAGATGCGAAAACAAAGAGATTTAACTGAAAACATTAAGTGACCCGAGGCGGGAAATCTAGTATAATGATCATGGAAAATGCAGACGACCTGTAAATATATATATATATATATATAATAAAGAACACAAAAATATCCATTGCAGATAAACTATCAATGGAACCCTGTATATAATGAGAGGAAAAGAATATACATATATGAGTTATAAAGCCGCGAACAGATCTCTGTGGTAAAGAAGTCATCAACATAGATATGCATATATCAGGCGCAAGAACCTACAGAATATTCCGTAAAAGCAAATCGATACCTCGACGGATAAAATAACTGTAACCACAACTGACATTGATATTTAGGACCGCAATGCTCTGGAACATTTCTCAACGGGAAAACAGAAGTATTTATGCAATACAAGGCAGCGAATGCTAAACATTGTATAACCCTCGTGAGAAAACCATGCAACAAGATGAATAACCAGGAAGCACATTAATAGACCGCGCAAATTCCAGATGCATTAATATTAACAGACAATGCAATGTAAAGAGTTAAAATTTATATAAATAACATAGTGCGTTACAGTATAAGTCCCTGGAATCAAATAATACACCCGAACCAAAAGTACCAGCAATGTAAGAATAAACAAGTCTGCCGACCGGCTACATTTCGTTAAAGACAGAAGAAAGCTCATTATCATACTCGAGTCCTCGAGGAGGCTCGAGTAAGTTCATATGACCTGTCCCTGACCTAGATTAGAAACTACCCAAGATTTAACAACATGAATCTAAACCCTGAGTAACATAAATGCCACTGCTGAGAGCTTCACACCTCGTGTAAGCCATAACGGAGCAGAACAAACTCCTGGCATAAAGAGAAACGATATTCAGGAATCGAACTCGAGCTAAACGAAATATAAGACCGTGGGCTAGGGTAACTTACCCGGCGATATGCAGATAGTTTGAAACCCTGTGAACTCCTATCACCGCAGATCTTCACGCCTGGTATTCTAGACAGGCATACATCGCACCAGTAAATTAATCACATCGTGGCAAACAAAAGACAGTAAGAAAAAAAAAACTCAGACATGTTTAAAAGACAACAGTCACCTGGTGTCGAACAAAAACTCGACCATTCAAACGCAGAGCAGCATCGGTATCATCCTCGACCAAAGTGGGCCGTCATTCCAGTGAAGGCAGCGGATTGTTTAGGCGGAACCAGGAGCAGATCCAGGTATGCCATGGTAGAATCGACAGAGAACCCATCATCGGGAGAGCGCTGCCTCGCAATCCACCCTTGCAAATGACAGACCCAAACCCTAGGTAAGCCCTTTTCAATCGACATAAACCATTTACCAACGTAGATTCCAGACTTCAAATCCTGGGCGTTCATTACATGTCTGATCCCGAGGTTGTTGCGGGCTTAGCTGTGGCATTTACTGCCACCAGCTACCGCAGTCCATTAACCAAGAATCGTATCAGAGGAGATTGCGAGGAGACCAGCTGTCCCCGTCCGGACTGCAAGTGGATCGCTCTCCAGTTTAGCAAGTATCAGTCGGAGCAATTAGCATTAAAGTTCGATGGACAGGTGGTAGCGGGAACGCCGAGGTGACATGGCCGTTCCGCCAACTCATGGTGCAAACAATGTAGAAAATATCGCCACCATATATTAACATATAAACTATTAACACATTATAATAACGCATGTGATATTATTACCTCAAGTAAGTAGTTAAATGTAATGTGAGGATTGGTACGCATTGTAAGTAAATTTTTTTTTTTTTTTTTTTACTGTGTAAGGGTAGTGACATATGGTTTCAGAGCCCAGATACAGCACTGTGGCCTCTGGGTAGAACAACAATGACAGACAAGGACACTGTATTAAATAAATAACAAATAGTCATTACCGATAATACTCTTGAATGTTGCTTTCTGTTGTTGCAATGAAGTACAGGATCCAGGTTTTTGAAGACGGAGACATGAGGAGAGCGGATAACACAACACGACGACCTGTAATGGGGCAGGGTGTACCCGGTCCAGAGAATAATCCAGAACTGTGGGTGCAACTTGGGGAAGAAGCCAGAGTTACGAATCAGGCAATCCTGGAGACGGTGCAAGAACTGAAGAACGAGATGGCTCGACTACGGGAGGACATTGTTCGGTTAACGATGGAACAAGAAAGAATCTTGAGGAGTTTGTCTGACATACAAAATCAATTACCAGTTAATCCTAGTGCAGAACAGCAAAGGATGTCTAAAGAACAGAACCATCACATACCTCCCGAAGGATCAGAAGAACGAGAGGAATGCTCCGATAATGTATTTGACCAGCAAACCTCAAAATGACAAAAAGTAGAATTACAAGGAGAATTCCGCAAAATTAAACCACCACATTTTGATGGAGAACAAGAAGAAGCGGCTGAAGCCTAGATCATTAATATGAACAAGTATTTTCAGCTTTATGAGTATGATAACAACATTAAAGCACGACTGGCTATTTTTCAATTACAAGGGAAGGCCACCTTATGGTGGGAGGAGGTGAAGATAGTAAAAGGGGTCACCGAACAGAATATCACATGGGACAGTTTTCAAAGGTTCTTCAAGGAGCGATATTTAACAGAACGCTTCTACGATGAAAAGGCGAGAGAGTTCCATGATTTGCGATTAGGACAGCAGACTATGGACGAATTCATCACTCGCTTTACTTCCTTACTTCGTTACGTGCCATATATAAGGGAAGAAAAGGCAAAAGTCCAACGATTTGTTAGCAGTTTGCCACCATATATGCGAGAGAGGATTGAGTTTGACAATCCAAAGTCAATGGACGAAGTAATCCACAAAGCTAGAATTTGTTATCAACAAAGTAAACAGAAAGGGGAAACTGTTAACAGGAAATGGAATGAGAAGAGAGGTTTTAAGACAGTTGGAAACAGCAAAGGGAATCGCAGCAATGGAAGTAAGGGAAATGGCAAAGGAACAAACAACAGATTTGCACCAAGAACTGCATCTAAGTTTAGAACTACAAATGAGTCCAAGGTCAGCGAACAACAACCAAGGTTGGACAATGAAGGTACAGCAAGACCCCCGGTGTAGTGCTAGGGTTTTGGGGGACCTCACTACATTAAAAATTGTCCACAGCGAAAAGGAACTGAACAATTATCCCAAATTCATGAAGCTTCAACAGTGGGCGAGGTTGGTCGCAGTATACCCAGGATTAACGCGGCTCTGGAAGACCGTGAGGCAGAATATCAGCCAACCATGGTTGAATTCGAAGGTAAAATCTCAAACCTTACCATATCTGTTTTAATTGACCCTGGGGCTACGTTAAGCTATGTGAGCCCAAAGATAGTGGAACAATGTAGTTTACAATCTGTTAAATTTAAAAATCCTTGGCCAGTGCAACTAACTACTGGAGCCAAGCGACGGGTAACAGCCAAAGTCAACGATTGCTCATTTACCATAGCAGACCAGCCAGTGACAGCTGATCTGAACGTACTCCCTCTCGGCTCCTATGACATCCTAATCGGTATGGACTGGTTAGAAAAACACTGGTCATTAGTTGATTGCAAAACCAAAGTTATTTACTATAGAGATCAGCAAGGGAACAGGAAAGAAATGCAAGGAATTAAGCAACCAGTGCAAGTTCGCCCGATAATTGCAAACCAACTAATAAAATGCATACGGAAGGGGTGTCAAGTCTATGCCATTCAAGTGGGATATGCGAATTTCAAGGATAAATCAGCTTCTTTGAACAGTATTCCTATAATACAAGAATTTACAGATGTATTTCCAGAGGAAATTCTTGGACTACCGCTGCGAAGAAATATAGATTTTACCATTGAGCTGGTACCCGGGGCTGCACCAGTATCACGAGCACCCTACAGAATGAGTATACCTGAACTGACCGAATTGAAAATGCAGTTGCAGGAGTTATTAGACAAGGAGTACATTCGCCCTAGTGTGTCTCCATGGGGAGCTCCAGTTTATTTGTCAAGAAGAAGGATGGTACTCTCCGGATGTGTATCGATTACAGACAATTGAATAAGTTGACCATCAAAAATAAGTATCCCTTATCCCGGATCGATGAATTGTTCGATCAAGTGAAAGGCGCAACAGTGTTCTCCAAGATCGATTTGCGATCAGGATATCATCAAATCTGAATTAAAGACGAGGACA
Organism: Pinus taeda; assembly: GCA_000404065.3. NCBI lineage: Eukaryota > Viridiplantae > Streptophyta > Pinopsida > Pinales > Pinaceae > Pinus > Pinus taeda. The sequence goes on along the minus strand of APFE030283951.1, from coordinate 19,538 downwards.
TCGCTAAAACAGCCTTTAGAACAAGGTATGGACGCTACGAATTTGTGGTTTTGCCATTTGGGCTAACGAACGCCCCTGCAACTTTCATGTGTTTAATGAACAACATTTTCCATCCATACTTGGATCGGTTTGTGCTGATATTCATTGATGACATATTAATATATTCACGTACAATCGAAGAACATTATGAACATCTCTGAATGGTATTACAGACCCTTCGAGAGCACCAGCTATACGCAAAATTTAGTAAGTGTGACTTCTTTAAGGAGGAAATCCAATATTTGGGTCACGTGATCACAAAGGATGGAATTGCAGTAGATCCGGAAAAGATAAAGGCCATAATGGACTGGCCTGTGCCAAAAGATGTAGCGGACGTCCGATCTTTCATGGGATTGGCTGGTTATTATAGGAGATTCGTGGAAGGTTTCTCAAAAGTAGCTTTCCCCATTACCTCATTACAGAAGAAAGGAAAGTCATTCCATTGGACCCCAAATTGCCAGAAAAGTTTCGAGCAACTGAAGCATCTACTCACCACGACACCTATTCTGAGTATAGCAGATCCTAATAAGGATTATGTGGTCTGCACAGATGCAAGTAAGGAAGGATTGGGAGGAGTCTTAATGCAAGAAGGCAGGGTAATTGCTTACGAATCACGTAAATTAAAAGAACATGAACAGAGATATTCCGCCTATGACTTGGAACTGGCTGCTGTTATACATGCTCTGAAGATGTGGCGGCATTATCTTATGGGCAGGAAATTTCTATTGCTCACCGACCACCATAGTTTGACCAACTATTTCAGCCAGCCTACTTTAAACGCTAGGCAAGCGCAGTGGATGGACTTTCTAAGCGGTTTCGACTTTGATATAAAACATTTACAAGGGGAAGCAAATAGAGTGGCAGACGCTTTAAGCAGGAAAATACAAAGTTTGTATGAAGTTTCCATTAGTGGATGGAAAAACCCCTTTCTAGACATAATAAAGGAGATTTCAGACCAAGATGCAAAATATCAGCAGCTAAAACAACAAATACAACAATCTGTTAGAGGGGACAGTCAACAAGAATATACGATAGATGATGCTGGATTAATCTACTTCAAGCAAAGGATATATGTGCCCAATCAAAGCAGAATTAAAAATCTGATCATGGACGAGTTCCACATCAGCCATTATGCTGGCCACCCGGGTTATCAAAAGATGATAACAGCAATCCGGAAGGAATATTTCTGGCCAGGAATGAAGAGGAATATTGTGGAATACTTGGCACGGTGCTTAGAATGTCAGCAAATTAAAGCCGAACATCAGCATCCAGCAGGACTGTTACAACCCTTGCCCATTCCAGAATGGAAATGGGAAATCATCTCCATGGATTTTATTACGGGATTACCTAGAACAAAGAAAAACAATGATTCCATTATGGTAGTAGTGGACAAATTAAGTAAGGCTGCACATTTCATACCAGTGCAATCTACATACAAATCTGCACAAATCGCCCACATTTTTATGCAGAATGTGTTCAGATTGCATGGCCTTCCAAAAACAATAATTTCCGATCGGGATGTGAAATTCACATCAGCTTTTTGGAAGACACTGTTTACTGATTTAGGAACTCAGCTGAACTTTAGCACAGCCTACCATCCGCAAACTGATAGACAGACGGAAAGAGTGAACCAAGTAGTAGAAGATATGCTAAGGGCTTATGTTATGCAACAACCCACACGGTGGGAAGAATACTTACACTTGGTGGAATTTGCGTATAACAATGGGTATCACACCTCAACGCAAATGAGTCCATTTGAGGTTATGTACGGCCGAAAATGCCGTACACCCTCCAGCTGGGGAGGGCCTGAGGATAAATTAAGTTTAGGACCTGAAATGCTTAAAGAGATGGAGGACATGGTAAAGAGAGTGCGTTTTAATTTGAAGGCGGCTCAGGATAGACAAAAGAATTTCGCTGATCGGAAAAGAAGATTTAAAGAGTTCCAGGTTGGGGATCATGTGTATATTCGGATTCAAGCCAAAAGAAGTACCTTGTAGTGGGCTGGTTGCGCTAAATTGGCGCCCAGATATTGTGGACCCTTTCAGATTTTGGCAAGGGTTGGACCGGTGGCATACCAGCTGGCTTTGCCAAGTCACATCCGGGTCCATAACGTATTCCATGTTTCAGTCCTAAAGAAGTATGTGTATGACCCTAAGCATGTAATCCGATGGCAGGATATACAGGTGGGGTTATTGTTATAATAAAAGTTCAGCAAGAATTCCATTTGAAAGGAAACTAATTCGGAAATTGTGTAATACAGGTCGAACCGGAAGGAGAAGTACTGGTCGAGCCGCTGAGCATTCTCGACCAGAGAGAAGTGCAGCTGCGAAAACGAGTTATTACCCAAGTGAAGGTACAATGGCGACATTTTGGGCCCGAGGAGGCCACTTGGGAAGACCAAGAATTGATGAAGAAAACATATCCAGACCTGTTCATGACTGTAAGACACCGAGACGGTGTCCAATCTCAGGGGGAGGAGATGTAATGACCAAACAATTATATGAATAATTTTCTAAATTACCATGCTAGGTAAATATGAAAACCGGAATTATTACTTTATTAATGTTGAAATTTTATTAGTTCAAATTATGGATTAAATAATATTGTAAATAGCTTTATGAGAAAAGTTATTTACTTCCTCTTGTCTAATTAAAAGAAACGGTTGCCAGCAAACAAGGGGCAGCCCTAACTACTTTTCTTTTCCATAGAAATGGAAAAAGGAAAAACACCTGGGCTGTTAGGGAATAGATAGGAGAAAGTAGGAGGACAGGAACTAGAGAAAGGATTACTATGTCTCGTGAGGACCAGATGGTACCAGCACTGTTGTGTGTTATTCTGCACCGCTATTAGCGTGCATCACCTTGCTGAAGGCAGTGGCCTGCAAGTGAGCTTGGGGGAGAGAATGAGGTCTGAATGACTGATCTCGTGGTTGGGAGGATAACAAGCTTTAAATGAGTTTCTCCAGTTTGGAAAGGATCAGAAACTAAAGAAAGCATAGTACAGGTAAGTACAATATGATTACAGTATTTATTTAGGAATTCTTTTTAAATCTGTAAGGGTTATTATTAACTGTAAATGAGAATTCATTGTAAATCTGCGAGGGTTATTGTTAACTGTAAATGAGAATTAATTACAAATCTGTAAAGCTATTGCTAACGGTAAATAAGAGAATAATATAAGGGAACTGGGTAGTTCGTTTATCTCTTCTTATTGGTTAAGTCTGGTAGGGTATTCCTCAGTTAGAGTGACCATTGGACAAACTCAGAGGATAACACCGAGAATAACCAGTGCTATATTGAATATAAACAAAGTAGAAATCATGCTGTATATGTCAAAACCGTAGAAACATGGTCAAGTGAAGTACAAAATACTACTATTCCATACAAGTAATATATAAGACAGCGAACAACAGAGAGTTCGGTAAGATGGAAACAAGATTTCATTGTAACTTGTAAACTAACACACATAGCAACATTAAAAGGACTGTACTGTAAGCCGTAAAGCCCGAAGAGTTTACTGGCCTTATAATGCTTCCAGCGCTCATACCATGAGGGCACAAGTAACTGGACTTAGCATGGTACAGATGCGAAAACAAAGAGATTTAACTGAAAACATTAAGTGACCCGAGGCGGGAAATCTAGTATAATGATCATGGAAAATGCAGACGACCTGTAAATATATATATATATATATATTAATATATATATATAATATATATTAAAAGAACCACAAAAAATATCCATTGCAGATAAACTATCAACGGAACCCTGTATATAATCAGAGGAAAAGAATATACATATATGAATTATAAAGCCGCGAACAGATCTCTGTGGTAAAGAAGTCATCAACATAGATATGCATATATCAGGCGCAAGAACCTACAAAATATTCCGTAAAAGCAAATCGATACCTCGACGGATAAAATAACTGTAACCACAACTGACATTGATATTTAGGACCGCAATGCTCTGGAACATTTCTCAACGGGAAAACAGAAGTATTTATGCAATACAAGGCAGCGAATGCTAAACATTGTATAACCCTCGTGAGAAAACCATGCAACAAGATGAATAACCAGGAAGCGCATTAATAGACCGCGCAAATTCCAGATGCATTAATATTAACAGACAATGCAATGTAAAGAGTTAAAATTTATATAAATAACAGAGTGCATTACAGTATAAGTCCCTGGAATCAAATAATACACCCGAACCAAAAGTACCAGCAATGTAAGAATAAATAAGTCTGCCGACCGGCTACATTTCGTTAAATACAGAAGAAAGATCATTATCATACTCGAGTCCTCGAGGAGGCTCGAGTAAGTTCATATGACCAGTCCCTCACCTAGATTAGAAAATACCCAGGATTTAACAACATGAATCTAAACCCTCAGTAACATAAATGCCCCTGCCGAGAGCTTCACAACTCGTGTAAGCCATAACGGAGCAGAACAAACTCCTGGAATAAAGAGAAACGATATTCAGGAATCGAACTCGAGCTAAACGAAATATAAGACCGTGGGCTAGGGTAACTTACCCGGCGATACGCAGATAGTTTGAAACCCTGTGAACTCCTATCACCGCAGATCTTCACGCCTGGTATTCTGGATAGGCATACATCGCACCAGTAAATTAATCACATCGTGGCAAACAAAAGACAGTAAGAAAAAAAAACTCAGACATGTTTAAAAGACAACAGTCACCTGGTGTCGAATGAAAACTCGACCATTCAAACGCAGAGCAGCATCGGTATCATCCTCGACCAAAGTGGGTCGTCATTCCAGTGAAGGCAGCGGATTGTTTAGGCGGAACCAGGAGCAGATCCAGGTATGCCATGGTAGAATCGACAGAGAACCCATCATCACTAGAGCCCTGCCTCGCAAGCCACCCTTACAAATGACAGACCCAAACCCTAGGTAAGCCCTTTTCAATCGGCATAAACCATTTACCACCGTAGATTCCAGACTTCAAATCCCGGGCATTCATTACATGTCTGATCCCGAGGTTGTTGTGGGCTTAGCTGTGGCATTTACTGCCACCAGCTACCGCAGTCCATTAACCAAGAATCGTATCAGAGGAGATTGCGAGGAGACCAGCTGTCCCCGTCCGGACTGCAAGTGGATCGCTCTCCAGTTTAGCAAGTATCAGTCGGAGCAATTAGCATTAAAGTTCGATGGACAGGTGGTAGCGGGAATGCCGAGGTGACATGGCCGTTCCGCCAACTCATGGTGCAAACAATGTAGAAAATATCGCCACCATATATTAACATATAAACTATTAACACATTATAATAACGCATGTGATATTATTACCTCAAGTAAGTAGTTAAATGTAATGTGAGGATTGGTACGCATTGTAAGTAAATTTTTTTTTTTTTGTTTTACTGTGTAAGGGTAGTGACATTATCCTTTTGGCACTACCTTACCAATCTAAGCCTAAGCTATTACCGGTTGCATAGAATGATTGTATAACTTAAAATTTAACTTAACAAGTGTGGATAGATACCTCTCGAATTTATGTTGTCCAGATTTTGGAGGTCGGATAACCATTACAATTGGTCTACCAAAGCTAGTGTTGTCCTTCTTGTGGTTAATCTCTCGCACCTGTAATAATCTGAGAGATGAAAACCATTGAGATATTCCATGATCCTCACCTGCTTTGAAAGTGTAATTTCACATAGATTTTCGAGGGTTACTCCACTCGTGTCACCATTATTCTCTTCTGTTTTCCTATTATGTTGAAATGATGGGTTAGGGTTTTTAGGATTTCATAGTTGCACTATCACCTCGTGATGTAGATTCTGGTTTTAATCTAGATTGTATCTATTCATGTCTCATGTGAAACGATTTGAGGCAAGTGGAATTGATTTGTCATATGTTTATGATGACTATGTTCGCCTTTTTTGGGTAGCAAGATGGTTTGAATTTCTCAATTTATTTCAAGGTTATAACCAGACAGTTTTCATGGAATTTTTTGCTTCCTTTAATGGTCATAAGGCCAAGGTAGGAGACCTAGGGTTTACAATGGATGTCCAATTTATTGCATAGGCTATTTCCCTACCTTTGGAAGGCGAAATATGGTGGAAAACCTGGAGGATTAAGCATATCCCATGGAAGAAGCTACTAGAAAAAAAGGGCTACACCTACAATATTAAAGATATGCCTAATCCCCATTTAAAACCATAATAGATTAATATGATGTTGTTTATATGCAGCTATATCACCAACGAAGGTCGATTTAGCCTTGTTTTTATGTATCACATCAGAATTTTGATGGTTTTTTCCTCGGTATCCATTACATTTGCTACACTTTATTTATATGTCTCTGGTTAAGATGTCTTCAATGTATAAAAAACATTTCACATATGCACATCGTTCATTGATTCATCACAGTCTTATTTCTATTTTGGTTAAATTCCAGTTGAATAAGTTAGGGGTAGACTGGGAAGCTTTTTTGTTAAATAATGGTTTTCGTGGAAACCCTCCCATCAAGGAAATTCACTCTCAGGTAAAAAATGACATATAGTTTAGTAACCCTGAGTCAACACTCGAAATAGTCATTTCTATTGAGAAAGGGGATAAGGTTTTAAAGTCTGAGACCACTAAATTATGTCGTGAAAATGTTCTTGAAAACTAGAACATGGTATGAAAAAGGTCTACTCGGCGGGAAATTTCGAGACTATTAAATAAAAACCCTCGTTGGTCTCCTTTGATCCATAACCTATAAATGAACATATAGACAATCAATCAAGGCAATATAAGAGTTCACATGTAAATGTAAAATTATTAAGTTGGAGGATTTCTTGAATGCAACATAACAAGAAAAAACCACCTTCTGATCATAGTACTATTGAGCTCGAGGAGTCTCAGCCCAACAATGTTAAGTCAGAATCCACCAGCGGCCATGACACTCCACGTGATTTAAATATTACACCTGAGTCAAATTGTAAGGCAGATAAAGTTTCCTATGAAGAACTGTTGGGCCTTTATTGGCACCACCGGTATCTTATGAAAGTCCCACCACTTACTCACCAGATTGAACAACTAACTAGGGAAAATATCCATCTTAGGGAAGCATGCAACCGTCATGAAGATCAAAGGAAGTAAGAATCAGTTAATTTTGTTGAAATATCACCAAGGTCGGATACTCAGGTCATAGTGAAATCTGCCAAGGTAAAGCTGGTAATTTCTCCATAGTCGGATGGTACTAAATAAAGTTATAGTTATTGCTTCTGAATTATTAATAAGGTATGATTTTTTTTTTTCATAATTTATAAAAGTAAAATGAAATGTTACATAATTTCCATTCTATAACATTCTTATATCATGCTATATTATCCTCTTAATTTTTGTTTATATTTATCATAGATGAATTTGTTGATGAAATATTTTGTTTCTTTGCTCATAGGATGCATATGCCTAAAACTAGAACCTGTTGTCATTAATTTTGTTATTAGTTGTTCTCCTTTATTATCTGTTTATTTTTTATGATCTATGAGGCCAAAATAAACACAAAATTACTGTTTTTTGTAATGATGTAATTCAGTCCTAAGTATGATACCATGGTTATAATATTTTTGCATATAAACTTCTCAATTTGAAACAAAGAAGGAGGGATTATGTAGGGTTAAAGAAGGATTGTCTTCAAAATAGAGAAGTCTTTGATTGTGGAATTAATGATATTCTCTTACTTTTATTTCTCTGTTGTTTAAAATTATATCTACTGATATTTGTCTATTTGATTAATCAAATGTTCAGTCTTTAGTGACTGATGTCATAAGAAGAACAATTTGATTTCGATAGTTAGTTGGTTTGAGGTTTTTTCAAGCTAATTTTACTGTCTATATTTTTTTAATGAATTTGTAGTAGATTATTCATTCGAAATGCCATCCTAATTACTTATTTTAGTTTTGAATTGATTACTAATTGATTTGAATCATTAATTATCAGTTAAAGGATGCATTTTACTTAAAAGGATATCATTTGTTTTGGATTCTCTTTCACCCATAACTCTTGGCCAAGTGCTAACTGTAGTCTAGTTATAACATTTCTTATCTTTTACTAATGCTAGGTTTATATAACAATATGGGTATCATGCTTCAATTCTCTTTTTCATTCTGTTCTTTATCACATTAAGAGAAGAAATATTTATTCTTTCTGTTTGTAGTTAGACTAATCATAATTTCTTGAACACAATTGATTATATTTCATTCTTTTTATAGTGTTAGTTAAATTAACAATCTAGCCTTATTTTTATCTCCGTATTATATTGTAAATGTTGTAATATAAATATTGATTTCATTACAGAAAGCTAACAGTTTATCTACATTTACTTAGATTAGGATTTTGAATATTTCCTTAATTTGGATTCTAAAAAGTCATTTATCCTCACTTAAATTAGTTTATTTACATAGAAATTATTTTAGGATACACATAGGTTTTACTTTAGAATAGTTTATCAATATTCTTGTTCATAAGGAGGAGGAGGAAAATGGCTAACAAATCCTTAAAACCCATCCAGAACGACCATCCCAAACAGTTGGGGTTGTGTGAAGAGCCTTGGTCTGGATTGTTTCTCCTTTGTTGACATAAGAGTGTCAATGCCTGCATCAAAAGACACAAAAAAAGTAAAAATATCCTCAAAATAAATATAGCTACAACATTCTCAGTACAAAAAGGAAGTGGTTTAGCCTCTACCCATTTTCTAACATAATTCATACAAACAAGTATATTCCTTTTCTACCTAGATGGAGGATTGATTGTACCAACAAAATCTAGAGCCCATTTTTCAAAAGGGTCAACAAGTACTTGAGGCTGTATAGGAATCTCATGCTATGGAATGGGTTTTCCCATTATTTGGAATTTCTCACATCTTTTGAGATATTCCTTGGAATCTTTTAAAAGAGAGGGCTAATAATATCCCAAAAGAAGCACTTATAAGTAATTATTTTATCAACAAAGTTTCCTCCACATGGTTCATAATGGAAATATTTCAATATATATGGTATTTCATCCTCTCAAGCACATCTTCAGATGATTAGGTCAAGTCCATTTCGATGTAACTTTCCCTCTATCCATGAGTAAGGTGCACTAGATTTGATGACCTTCTACTTTTGATTTGTTGATAACTGTGGGGGAAACATTCCTGTAGCCAAATATTTAGCAATATATGTAAACCAAGGAGTTTTAGTAGACACTGCAAAAATATATTCATCAAGAAAATTATCCTTCACAAGAGTATCATTATTATCATTACGTATCCTAGAAAGGAAATCAACAACTATGCTTTCTTTTCCTGGCATGTCTAGAATAGTAATATTGAATTCCTGTAACAATATCAACCATATAATAATATTTCCACTAGTAATTGGATTATTCGTTAAAAATATAATATCGGATTGATCTGTATGAATGAAAGTTTAATAACAAGTGATATAATGTCGAAACTTATTAATGGCATGCACAACAACTAAAAACTTTGTTAGGTCCCTATACTACTAGTGTAACCCCTTATTGTTATTAGTACAACCCCCTTATTGTATTCTTGTGCCCATGTAGTCCCCATATTATTATTATTGTGCCCCATAGAATCTCACTATTGTTATTATTGTGCCCTTACATTATTATTGTTATGTCGGCTCTCATTATATTATGACCCCTTAGACTCCTATATATAGAAAGGAGGTCTTGTCATTTGTATCATCCAAGAATTTTTCATTTGTGTAATGTAAAGGAGGTTGCCCCCTTGAAGTGGCTTACTTCTAAGGTGTTGATCTATATTTTCTATCTTTTTGTGAGTTGGTTTCATAACATTTGGTATTAGAGCTTTGGATTCTGGGGTTTTGCTGCTCCAAACAGGTCATCGCGGAATTTTTGCTATAAATTTTCACTACGAAGTTTCAGAAGCTAAAAAAACCCATTTGAGAAGAGATTGGTTTGAACCCGGATCTGAATTTTAGATCTTGTCTCACTATATTTTCGGAGATATGATTTGAGGAAGTTAGGGTTTTTTCAAGCTCCATAATTTCATCTCAGACAGGTCATCATGTAATTTTCGCTATAATATATTTTCTACAAAGTTTCAAACTCTAAAATTAAAACCCATTTGAGCCAAAATCTTGGTAAATCTCGGGTCCGAATCTCATATCTTTTATCACTATACGTTTGGAGATATAATATGAGGAAGTTAGGGTTTTTTCAGATTCCTGAGTTACATTCTAAACAGGTGACCCTTGAGAAATCATCATAACTTTATCTCTGAGCAACAAATTGAAATTTCATCAGAAGTTATAGAAAGAGGACAAAATTTAGTTTTTTTGTGTATATTTTTTAGATCCGAAGGTCGAAACAGGGACATGTGGCACATCGTAAAAGTTTGCTCTACTGAAACATTATATAATTAGGTCATCTTAGGAGACTGGGCATAACTCTTTCTTGAAGAATCAAATGTTGATCAGACTTGCGGGGTTAGAAAGAGGACTTAGAGGGCTACTGGAGAGCCCAATTTTAGAACATGGAGATATGAAATTACCATGTTACAGACATTTCAAGATCAAGCTCCTAAAATCAAGAAAAGACGATATGAGGAAGTTTGATGGCAAGGATTCGGTAAATTGGATACTACAGATGGAGCAATATTTTGATCTACATGAGGTTCAACTATTACAAAAGGTACATATTGCATCTTTATATTTAGAACCAAATCAATTTTTATGGTATAAAGGGATTTTTTCTCGTAAAGCACTTGTCACTTGGTCAATTTTCATGGAAGAAAGGATAGCAAATTATGAGGATACAAAGAGTAACACCTTCTTTAACCAATTGATAAATCTCGAACAAAAGGGTTCAATGGCAGAGCACATTGAGGAATTTAAAAAAATGAATATAAGGGTGAATGATATTCCAGAGAAGCAAAGGGTTGATGTCTTCATAGGGACTTTAAAGCATAACATTCAACATGAGGTTCGTCTTTGGGAACCTGATTCATTGGAGAAGGCATTCAGGTTGGCAAGAAAAATTGAAAGTGAAATTATGGAAACAAGGAACCCCACCACTCACGACTATAATTATCGAAGTGATTTTTCTCCTAGCCTTCCACAACCTACAAGGTTTACATGACAAAAATTGGAAGAAAAAAGAGAAAAAGTGCTTTGTTACAATTGTGATGGAAAATACACTAAAGGTCATAAGTGTGCTGAGAAGAAATTATTTTACATAGATTATGAAGAGGAGGAACAGAAGGATCAAGAAACATCAAAAGAGGAGGATATACACCAAGAACCAACCCCAGAGAAAGAAGAAATGAATCTGACCATATCTAGTAAAGCATTCGCAAGAATTACCACTCCTCAAATTCGCAAGGTAGAAGGACATATCAAGAAGAAAAAGGTTCAAGAAGTGAAAGATCACATCGAGAAAGAAGAAATGAATCCGACCATATCTTGTAATGCGTTGGCCGGAATTAGCACTCCTCAAACTATCAATATAGAAGGACATATCAAGAAGAAAAATGTTCAAGAAGTGAAAGATCACATTGAGCATCAAGGAATGAATCCAACCATATCTCGTAATGCATTGCAAGAAATTACGACTCCTCAAACTCTCAAGATAGAAGGACATATCAAGAAGAAAAAGATTCAAGCAGTGAAAGAGCACATCGAGAATCAACAACAAGTTCTCCAAATTTTAAAGGATAATACCACTTTGGTGCAGAATTGAATGAAACAACGGGCATATCAACATCACAGTGAAAGAAGTTTTGATGTAGTCGATTGGGTATTTTTACAGCTACATCTCAAGCAAGCTATTTATGATAAGGAGATGTTGGCAATACTACATGCACTTAATAAATGGCAACCTTACCTAATGGGAAGACACTTCAATGTAAAAATGGATTATGATAGTCTTAAATGCTTTTTAGAACAAAGATTATCTTTAGAAGAACAGAAAAAATGGGTCACAAATATGTTGGGTTATGACTTTGAAATCATCTACAAAAAATGGAAGCAAAATGTTGTTGCAGATGCACTCTCAAGAAAGGATGAGCATGTCGAAGTATTTTTTTATGCTATTTCTATTATCCAACCAGATTGGATAAATGAAGGAAGGGATGAATGGAAGAAGGATGAAGAAGTGTGGCCACTCATTCAAAAGTTGCAGAAGATCCCAGTTCAAACAATACTGCCAGAACTTGACGAGGAAGGAAAAATAATATTGGAACCTGGAGCAATCCCAGAAACAAGAACTTGACAGGTACGAAATCGATCAATTTCAGAGTATCTCATCAAGTGGAAGAACTTACCCACTGAAGATTCCACATGGGAGGACAAGAATTGTATACAAAAGCATCAAGAACTACTCAAGTGTTGAGGACAACACTTTTTGAAGGAGAGGGGCATGTTAAGTCCCTATACTACTAGTCTAACCCCTTATTTTTATTAGTACAACCCCCTTATTATATTTTTGTGCCCATGTAGTCCCCATATTATTATTATTGTGCCCCATAGAAGCCCACTACTATTATTATTGTGCCCTTACATTATTATTGTTATGTCGGTTCTGATTATATTATGACCCCTTAGACTCCTATATATAGAAAGGAGGTCTTGTCATTTGTATCATCCAAGAATTGTTCATTTGTGTAATGCAAAGGAGGTTGCCCCCTCGAAGAGGCTTATTTCTAAGGCGTTCATCTATCTTTTCTATCTTTTTGTGAGCTGGTTTCATAACAAACTCATTTTTTGTTAAAATGTAATTTAACTCTGTAGGACACAAAAATTTACTTGTGCAACAAATAACATAAGGAGTTAGATATTTTTGTCCTAATACAATTCCTAAAGTTGTATCTGAAGCATCAATTGAAATATGAAAAGGAAGATACCAATTAGGTCCTCTTAAGATTGGCGCTTCAGTGATTCAAATGCTTTTTGGTAGTTAGAATACCAAACAAAATTACAATCTTTTGTAAGAAGTTTAAAAAGTGGAGAGGCTATTTTTTGTGAAGTTTTATATGAATCTTCTATAATATCATGTAAAACCAAGAAAAATTCTAACATCTCTTTGACAAGTAGGAACAATTTTTTTAGAAATTACTTCTACCATAGATGCATCCACCTTAATTCCATCACCTGAAATGTGGTGGCCTAAAACAATTCCCTCATTAAACATCATAAAACATTTCTCATGACTTAATTAAACATTTTTTCCTTACATCCAATTAGAACTTCTTCAAATTTTTCAATGGCTTCTTCGAAAGTATTTCCATAGTCAGTAAAATCATACATGTAAACTTCTATACAATCATTAATTAGATTAGAAAAGGTACCTAAAATTTCTCTTTGAAATGTTGTAGGTGCATTACATAACCCAAAAGGAAGTACCCTATCAGGATATGTTCCCCACGGACATGTAAAGGTTGTTTTATCTCATCTTTTAGTGTCGATTGTATTTTTTTATATCCATTGAAACCATCAATAAATGAAAAAAAATATTCCCTACTAAGGTAACTAGTACTTTATCAATGAAAGGTAGTGGAAAATGATCTTTTAAAGTAGCCTTATTCACTTCCCTATAATCAATCCACGCTCTCCATTTTCCATTCTTCTTTGGAACAATCACTAAAGGTGAGAACCATTGTCTATATAATATTAGATAAATGAAATTTAGATTTAGTAGCTTTTGTAATTACTCCTTAACAATTTCTTTTAGATTTGGATTCATCCTTCTTTGAGGTTTTTTAACTGGTTTGACATTTTCTTGAATGTTAATGTGATTCATACATGTTTTAGGATAAATTTGCTTCATATAAGTATATTCCCATGAATATGTAGAAGAGTGTTTTTGTAGCATATTTATCAGTTTCTCATTTTGGAATTCTTCCAAGTTATTTTTAGCATACAATGTTTTTCCTGGAAAAAATTCTACTAGGGAATTACCAAACTTTTCCATATAATGTAAAGCTATATGATGAGATGATAAAGATTCAATATCACATTTCTCTTTTGTTGTAGTGGTTGCAACACCCTTCAAAATTTTTGCCTGCATTCAATTTTGGAGCCTTTTTTGGATTTTTCCTTGATGTTTGCAAGCCCTTGGGCTCATCCCTTGAGCTCGTAGTGAGCCTTTGCACCCTCCTCACTTGACCATTCAACGGACTTGTCTTCTGCATGTTGGTCAAAATGTCATGCTTGCAGTCATATTGTGGCCACACACAAGGTACCGCTTCGTGTGTACAAGTTGTATTCACTATGTAAACATCCGTTGCACTCACACACGAAGTTGTATGGACTATCGCGCAAGCGGCGTTGTGGTCGTTCAATGATCTATCACAAGTGTCACGCTTGTCGCTTGCACCATCGATCAGTCAAACTAAGCATATGTTGTCTTGATGGTTTGAGGCATCCTATCCTCGAGTCATGTTGAGTGTGTGTTTGCAAGGTCTTGTATGCACAAGTTCACTCGCTCACACACTTTTCATGTTGCTGAAATTTTGGAGGATGACCCTCCAATAGCCAAACCTCTACCCTATAATCGACTCGACTGAATGTCACCTAGAATAGTGTAGAAGTGCCCCAACAATCCATTTCAAGCTATGCTTCCCACAAGCACACCAATCAAGCCTCAAGCTGGTTAACTAGAGAGTTTGACTGGGCAGTGACACCAGGACTCAGTCCCCTAGAAAATTGCGCAAAAATTTTCTAAGCATGCCCGCTATGGTGACTAAAGAAACTACACAGACATGATGGAAAAAGACCCAGTGTCTGTGACTGTCTATCTCAAAAAATTGCATAGTTTTTCCAGCCAATCACCCAATTAGTAAACCTACTCCTCACCCAGAAAAATGTGCAGATTTTAGGAGTAGTCCCCAAGCTACCCAACATCCTGCTCAGCTCAGAAGCTGTGCAGGGATGTTCAGCAGGCCAGTCTCCCAGCAGTTGTAGAATTGTTTTCACCAGCATTCTTGCAGCCTGCTACCAAATCCCCGAAAAAAAATGTACATTTTTTCCCAGCAAGCCTCTTGTAGCCTGCTGCTAGGTCCTCAGATGAATTTTGAAGTTTTTGCTGCCAACCCTCCTCTACTGCCTCCACTGCTTCCCTCACGAAATTGCACAGATGTTTCCTCAACCCAAGCCAGATCCTGTGGATAGTCACTGTTGATTCGGATTGTCCATCTTAGTCTCCCAGTGACTTCTGTGCATTTTTCACCAGCAGTGCCCGTAGCCCAAATCTCAACTTGAAATCTACCTTGTGCAGTTTCATAGGCTTGTCCTCTCTCCTAGTCACCTCCATCCAAAAGCGAACGAAAATGTGTCATGGTAGACTAGGAGATTTATGGATTTGATGACGCCTCGTCAAGAGTGACTGGAGATATAGGCACATGGATAAGACATCATGTGACGACTAATAGGATGAACAAGGAGATCACATGAAAGGATATTTGTTTGCGAATGGACGCATGAAGAATGCATGCGAGGAGAATTTTTCGCGAACGGATGAGCATGCAAAGCATGCCAAAGTACAAACGAAGGAGAGAGGCACACATGTGACATCAAGCAAACATCAAGACCATCGAGGACTCCACACACCTTGTCATGTGAAGGTAAAGCTATGATATGTTGGTTTGTGTTATATTCTTTCCACGACTAGCCCACGTAGTTAACCGGAGGATTAGAAGGGGGGCGAAGCCCCCCCTTTTGTTGAGCCGATTGTGTAGCGGGGGGAGTCAAAGGGGGTTTGAGGGTTGTAGGTAACCCTACAATATGAGGTCCGGGGTAGCGCCTTGGAAAAGTTTGGTTTTGGACCCTATGTTAGGTTGGGCAGACCTACCTATGGTTTTGTGCATAATTTTCGCACATGGTTTTCGACGCGATGGTTTTCGGTCCATGGTTTTGGACGTGATGGTTTTTGATCCATGGTATTGGATGCTTCGGCATGTATAAATATCTATTGTAACATTGAAAGAAACATAATGAAAAATCAAGCTGGTAGTCCTAGTTTTGGGATCCAAGGGAAAATCTATGTGTATATGTGTTTTATGTGTTATGCTCTCGCATTGTTTATTTTCTGTGTTTTAGAATTCATATGTAGGTAATTTCTGTATGAGGTTAAAACCTACATTTGGTATCATAGCTATTTTGGCTGCAAGGGGACTCCTTTGTCGCTGAGGGGTTTCGCTCGGACTTGTGGTAGACACTGTTCAGTGGAAGATCTGTGAGATTGATTCTGGTGGTGAAAGAAGATGGCGAGCAGTGGAAAGATAGAGATCGAGAAATTTAATGGTTAGAGTTTTGAGTTGTGGAAACTCGAGATGGAGGATCTGTTGGTGGATAAAGATCAGTGTATCACGGTAGATCCAAATATGAAACCAACGGGAGTGTCCAATGAAGAATGGAAGAAGTTGGAACAGAAGGAAAAGAGCACGATATTATTGTGTGCCTTAGATTTAGTATTATTGAATGTATCAGGGGAAGTTGCAAAGAAGGCTTTGTGGGACAATTTAGGGACTTTGTACCAATCTAAGTCTCTGGTGAATAAACCGTTCCTATGGAAAAATATGTATAACCTGAGGATGAAAGATGGAGACTTGGTGACAGAGCATCTGAAGGCGTTTAATACTGTGGTAAGTCAATTATCATCTATTGATATCAAAATTTCAGATGAATATAAGTGAATTATGTGTTCTCTACCAGATTCATGGGATAGTCTGGTTATTGCAATAGGTAGCAATTCAACTGCCTTGTAGTTTGATGAAATAGTCTCATCCTTGTTGATGGAGGAGATGAGACAGAAAAATATGGCGAGCTAAAAGGGTGATGCCTTGTCTGTACCAGGACGGTCCCAGAATAGAAACATAAGTCATCGAGTGGGAGATCTAAATATCCAGGAAAAAATGTAAAGGTGGTGAGCTAGAAATGCGGAAAGGAAGGGCACTACAAAAGGGACTATAAATCTAAAGCTCCTAACAAAGGAAAGGGATCTAATGATGCTCCTTCTGCAGAGGTAAAAACTACCTTAGATGAAGGTGGGGATGTGTACTTGGCTTCTTCAAGTACACATGTAGATCATGAGGATGTTGGGTTGTCTTATATTCTTTCCACATAGTTAACAGGGGGTTTGAGGGGTAAATTTTGGTTTTGGACCCTATGTTAGGTTGGGCGGACCCACCTATGGTTTTGTGCATGATTTTTGCACATGTTTTTGGATGCTATGGTTTTCATTCCATGGTTTTGGACGTGATGGTTTTCGGTCCATGGTATTGGATGCTTCGGCATGTATAAATATGTATTGTAACATTGAAAGGAACATAATGAAAAATCAAGCTAGTAGTCCCGGTTTTGGGATCCAGTGGGAAGTCTCTGTGTATACGTGTTTTATGTGTTATGATCTCGCATTTTTATTTTTCCTGTGATTTAGAATTCATATGTAGGTAATTTCTGTACGGGGTTAAAACCTACATTTAGTATAGGAGTTGTTTTTGCTTCAAGGGGACGCCTTTGTCGCTGAGGGGTTTTGCTCGGTCTTGTGGTAGACCCTGTTCAGTGGGAGATCTGTGAGATCGATTTTGGTGGTGAAAGAAAATGGCGAGCAGCGGAAAGATAGAGATTGGGAAGTTCAATGGTCAGAGTTTTGAGTTGTGGAAACTCAAGATGGAGGATCTGTTGGTGGATAAAGATCAGTGGATCGTGGTATATCTGGGTACTAAACCAATGGGAGTGACCGATGTGTTGGGTGTGGAGCTGGATTATCTTCTATATTCAAAAGTACCGCCACATTGGACCCGAGTTCAAAATGGGGGCGACAACGCCGCCCATAAGATATTCGCTACAGGGGGGTCCAGGGGGGCGGCTGCGACTATTGGGAGCCCCCCCCTGGCGGGGGGGTTTGGGGGCAGCACCCCCGAAGCTAAAAACAAAAGTAAAATTTCCTTGTAAAAGTATAGTAATTTCTAGTCAATCTG
>APFE030283950.1:0-10343 GCA_000404065.3 Pinus taeda | reverse complement strand
TTTATGATTTATCTTTGTTCTTGGAAGGTTTTAGGCTAGTTATAGATTCAAGAGTTTGTTTTGGGAAAATGGTGGAGTCCACAAACTAAGGGCAAGATTGAGAGCTTTCAGTCCATTGGGCTATGGAGTCAAAGGATGGCTTTACTGGATTTCTATTCTAAGAACAAGATGGTATTATAGGGCAAGGTAGCTAGAGAGAGAACAATCCGTAAAATTTAAAGTAGATGGGATGAATTTGAAGGGATGAAAGACAACTAAGAGTCTTTCACCATGTCCAAAAGAAAGAAATGAAATAACTACAAACAAAGAGAAATGAAGAATCCTTTGTTATAGTAACCAACAGTGTTTAAATTAGTAAAGCAAGAGCATTTAAGAATTCATGCTTATAACTAATTTAGAGGAAAACATCAAGAATAATAACATTTGGAAACCGAGTACAATTAAGAAAATTCTGTTCCAATCTCTTATGCAAATTATTCGGGAATGGATATGATAGTATTATGTATTTAATATTAGTAAAGCAAGAGCATTTAAGAATTCATGCTTATAACTAATTTGGAAGAAAAAATCAAGAATAATAACATATAAAAACACAGCACGAATTATGTTCCAATCTCTTATGCGAAGTTATATTTAGAAAATAATAATAGATAATTCTAACTATTTTAAATTATTTGTATATTAAAAATTTCAAAAATATATGATATGAGTACCAACTTCCAATTCCTACATTATCTCTACATATTTATATTTTAAAATATTAAAAATACATTTTATATTTAAAATATAATTTAAAAACTTAAATTTATTTGTGAATTAAAAATTTCAAAATATATATTTCAGTACCAAATTCCAACTCCAATAAAAAAAGTTGAATCTATTTTCATATTAAAATACAGTTAAAAAAAATGATACATCAAAGTGTATCACCCCAAAAAGCTTTTCCATTCGTCCTTTGACAAAAGGCCAAAGAGATGAATGTTTGCATGAATTTCTATGAAGTAAAGGCCGTAATCTCGGTTTTTGGATCATAATTATGTGGCTACAGTTGTATATAATTGATGTCTTGGTAACCATAATAAAAAAAAATCAGTCGAGACTATTGGGCCGATATAGTAATTGAGGACTAAATTTGATGACGAAGTGCTCAGAGTATGCAACGCGTGAACAAAAGTATAATATAACATGACAAGTATCAATAAGATTTCTCATAGTTACAGAAAAAGAATTATAAACCAGTGCTCAGCGTTTCAAATGTACAAACAAAATTGTCCATAAATACCGATATTTATAGTTACATGAAAAAATTATACATCCTACTTTAAAACAATGCTTGATGCATAGTTTCAAATGTAAAAACAGAATTAGAAGAAAAAATTACAAACCCTACTTTAAAAAAACGCTCTAAAAAAGCATGAATTCAAATGTGCAAGCAAAATTATCCATAAACAATATGCATAGTTGCAGGAAAAAATTATAAACCCTACATTAAAGTAACGCTCAAAAAGAGGCATGGTTTTAAAACAACCCTCAAAAAGAGGCATGGTTTTAAATCTGCAAATAAAATTATTAGAACAAGTATTTTCCCAACAAAATTATCCCTAAACCCTATCCATAGTTGCAGAAAAAAGCTTGGCTTCAAATGTGAAAACAAAACTATCCATTAACGATATCCATAATTGCCTAAGATCGAAGAAGAGGAGGCATGCCTCAAGAATGCTAAGATAATTTAAATGGGTGAAGAATGTTAAGATAATTTGAATTGACCGAAATGGCCTCCTTTCCTCCAACCTGATTTGAAGTAGATACAGTCTGACGCTCTCCCAACAAAGATATAAAGGAGCTCTCCCAACAAAGATACACAGGACCCAACAAAAATACATAGGGACAAAGGGGTGTGGATCGAACACAGGAACTTCATATATTCAGTCGAACGTTGTCCTCACAAAAATAGAGAGAAACGTCGATGGAACACGCTACCTTCCTTCATATATTCAGTATGCTCTCTCAACAAATATACAAAGACAACAATATTGTGGATCGAACACACAATCCTCTCCCAACAAACAAACATATAGAGACAACAACATTGTGGATAGAACACATGACCCTCTTCCAACAAAGATACAAAGGCAGCAACATTGTGCATCGAACACACGACCTTCATATATTCAATGTGACTTATGGTCAAATATCCTCATATAATACGTCGTGAAACAATTGGGCACATCTGGAAACAATTGGGACAGATTACTATTTTGAAATCCGCCTTGAACACTTAGGGAAACGGCTAATAATAAACTGCTAGGATTCGGATGTCTCCATCAGCTCTTAACTAAATGCTAGGGTTGAAGAGATTGGTATTGTGAAATCCGCTTGGAATATGCTCGAATTCTTGTACGACCTCTTAATTGAATTCAAGAAATACTAAGTATAACACTTAAATTTAGAATGCTGAATATTATTTAGATTCGTTAAATTTTCACGAACAAAAAGAAAAGGAATGGGAAATAAAAAAATAATAAACCAAATTAATTAATACTTTAAATTTTAAAATATGCAAATATGCAAATTAAAAAGTTAAAAGTTAAATTTAAAAACACTAGTTAATTTTTTTGAGGTAAAAGACTGACAATTTCAAAGATAGAAAGAGTGAATGGTTGATGGCAAAGCAAAAAAATAAAAAACTAAATTTTAAAATAACATTTATTTGTTTTTAAATTTAAAAATTAGCAATTTCAAAGTAAAGCATAAAATATAAAACACATTTCTACCTAAATTGCAACTTGAAATTGACATATAGTAACCTTGTTATAATAAATAATTTAGAAAATACCTTAAATGTGGAGGAAGAATAAATTAAATCAAATCTACTTGACGTATAACCGTATAAACTAGTTGTGCATACAAGCCTTTGTTCTCAATAACATTATGACTTTTTTGAATATGCATAATAGACTTCAGTGAGAGTATTTAATTTTTTTTTGATATCTTTATATTTTGGTATATGTTGTCAATGGAGATACTTTGTTCCCTATCTTTAAGTTGAATATGAGAACCAAATTTATCAGGTTAAAGGGTTTAGTTGGTACCAATTAGTTAAACTTTGAATAGAATATGTAATGGAACAACAATTTACATGACTTTTAGTATATTTTTATGTGAGATTATGTAGGATAAAACAAAGGTAACTACTCCACTATAACTAAAAGGCTATCACAAGCTTACAAAATCCAAGAAAATTGAAGTGACCATAATTTTTTTGTACTTCAAATTATATTCTTGTTTCAATAATTATAATGCTTAAGATGGACCAACTAATCTCCAAAATTTCTTGTTCTAAAGAATTAATATGGAGGTTTGAATCACTTATTTATTTCTTTAACCTAGAAGTGATTACTTATAATCAATTTATATTGAAACAATCCTTGCAATTATCACTATCTTGCATAACCAAATCCTATTTCAAATTATTAGAGAAAGTCTATTATTACATGGTATGTTAACAAAATATAAAATATTGTGCATTATATTTTTATGCATGATATTCTCTATACAGATCAACTTATTCTTGAAATCTTATAATAATTAGCTACACTAATTAATAATAATAATAAAATATTGTATATTCGTGGTATTTTTCAACTAGGATTAAGTCTTTGCATCAACACTAAAAATATTTTAGAACAATAATAAACCGATAATATTTTTTTAATATTACTTAGCAATAAGTTATAATAATAAATTATATTAGTTAATATAAATATAGAATATACCATTTTGTATTTAGCAAATCTAATTTATAATTGAATATTATTGTATTATGAATCACCCTTAACAAAGACAAGGAATATTAAAGGAATAGGATATTTCGGAGGACCATCATTAAAAATAATTAAAAATAAAATACTAAATATAAATAATAATATTTCTAATAGAATAAACATTATATAAAGATTATTTGAAAAAATAGGTACGTTCTACTTATGGAGTATTGGCCTTTTCATTAAAATCCATTAATACAATTTCAAGAAATATTGTGATCTTTCATTGATTCAAATTAGCTAAAAAGGCTTATGTGAAAAAGACCATTTTTCTATCAGTTAGACTATGTGAGAAGAAGAGAAAAGAAAACCTCTATTATGATCATGGACCATCAATGGAGAAGGATTCTATGATGTACCACTTATGAATAAGAATTTGTTTCATATTTTGGCAAGAGAGGTGTTGTTTAGGTAAAAAAGAAGAGCACTAGACCCAATCGATACATTTGTAAGTGGTCGATCAAGTTTCTTAAGCCCTAAGAAAATAGATTTATCAATATATTTGAATTGAAAATTTAGGCACTTTATTGTGCTTTCAAGGTCTTAAAATACACATTTCCAGTACCCTTATGCAAAATGTTCTACAACAGCCTTTTGTACCCAAGTGAAATTAGGGAAGAATTTGTCTTATGCAAAATGTGTTGCAACAACCTTTTGTACCCTAGTGAAATTAAGGAAAAAAATTTCTTTAGGTGGTGGATTGGATCATGTTGGATTGATGAAGGAATATTCCTTCCAATGGAATATGGGTTTGAAATTTTCTAATTTATACCGTATTTTTCATCTATTTTCTGTTAAACATAATGCTTCAATTTTTTTGAAGAAATTTAAAAGGACAATTGAAAAATAAATAACACAAAATTTTCAAAACTAAAAAAAATTAAACAAATACCACTATCTTAGTTTACTATTCATGTAATAGTTGAAAAAAAACTTATAGGAATACATGTGTCTACAAAATCCAATTGCAATATTACTTCATAAACTTCAAAAAACAATAAACAAATAAATTTCTAATATGAAAAACATAGTTCTCTAGTTGTAAAGCATGCTTATATATATATATATATAATCAACAAAATCTTCTCGAGTATCAACCTGATCTTCTCCTCCTCAATTGGGTGCACCAGAATGAGAATTGATTAATCAATATTATAATCCTTTAGAAACGATGTAATTAATGGAACAGGTATGGATATAAAGTTTATTGAAGCTATGTTTAGTACATAAAGAAACATAAAACCATGAATTTATATGGAGGATGTCGTGGGTGAATTTTTCCTACAAAACTGGAAGGAAATACATTAGAGAAATTGAAATTCTATGGGATATTGAAAAATAGTTCCATGATCGAAACACATGTGTGAAACCATTTCCATAAAACCCTAATTTTATGAGGTGCAAGGAAATTAGTTTAAATAACAACCTTGTTTGAGAAATTAAGGCAAATCACTAACAAAAATTATGAACTCTAAACATCAAGGTTAATTGAGTGTTTGGTCATTATACAAATATAACAAAGAAAATGATGGTAGTTCAACAAATACAAGAACATAAGAAATCAACTCCACACAAACATGACATAGAAAATGGAAGTTCATCATAGGCATAGGACCAAGGATAGTAAACTAAACCCAACAGGAGAAAAATCATGTTTTGATCATTGACTTCACTTTTGATTCACCCCTTGTTACTACAATAACAATTATAGAATAAAATTACGGTCAGGATAAAATGTGATGTACCTATACTTAGGAATTTGTATCGAAACATTCTAGGTTGGATGACATATTAATGGAAATGCCAATGAAAATCAATTTAGGAGTATAGGTTACTTCAACCTCACCATTAAATAATCAACAAGTTCATTGTGTATAGTCAAATACACTTAGTACTCCGTCTATGATATAAATAAGAATAGTAAAACATTCCTCGTGAGAAACCCAACCATATCATGCTTCAGGCAAACATATATTTAAAACCGTAGAAATATTTGTGAGAGCAACCAAGAAAATATAAAAAATAAATGAAGTTCGATCGTAACAAGATTCAACAGAAAAAACAACAAGAAATGGAGATTTGATTTCAATGTTAGAACTAAGAAATAAAACAACTTAATATAAACATTAGAATAAGAAATAATGATCCACCTTTTGTTGTCCAACAATTAGTACATAAGTCGGTTGACCACAATGAGAAACACAATTCTTAACTAAATGGATTGGAAGACAAAGTGATAGCTCAAGAAATTAATAACTATCCATTATAATTCAAAAGTCTCATCAATAATTTTCCCAAACAAAGAAAGAATTAGAAAAGTCATTAGATCATGCAAATACACTTAGCATAGTTCTTAAAAATTGGCAAACATATTTAACATCCACATGCAATTCGATAAAAAATTAAAGAATTTCTAATTTTAGAATTATACCCTCGAAGAGTAACTCTATCTTTCCCTCCCATTCTCTCTCTCTCTCTTCCACTCGCACTCCCTCTCTCCCACCCTCTTTATCCATCCCCTTGTGTGCTACTCTCTTTATCTCACTCACTCTACTCCCCATTATCTCTTTACCCGTTTACCTCACGCTATACCACCCTCTCCATTTCCTTCTCCCCCAATCCCCCTCTCTCCCCCTCCCCCTCTCCCAATCACTCACTACCTACATCTATCCATCAAATTAGCTCTCTCTCTCTCCCCCTCCCTATCTCCCTCTCTCTCTCTACTCTCTTGTTCCCTTCTCCATTTCGCAGCCTCTCTCTCTCCACCTCTCTATTCTCTTACATGCTAAACCTACCTCTACATCCCTCTCTTTCCCTCTCCGTTTATCTCACCCTTTTTATCCCTCCCTCACCCTCCCCCCACATCTCTCGCTATCTCTCTCTCTCTTTCCCTCCCTCTCTCTCTCTCCTTCTCCCTCTCTCTCTTTAACTCCCTCCCTCGCTTGCTCTCTCCCTTCTTATACTATCCTATTACCCTATCCCTCTCCAACACTAAGTCTATCACTCTCTCTTCCCTTACATTGTTCCCCTCCCTCTACCTCCCTTTCTTTCTCCCTCTCCCTCCATCCTACTCCCTCCCTTCCCCATATGTTTCTGCTTCTTGGACTTACATTCCCGATGTTCTGATAAAATTATAAATAGTTGGAACCTTTACTGATTACATAACGACTAGGTGAATTTGAATGTCATTTAGGACACTCTATACTACATTTTGTCACATCCTGTAATACTTTATTCAAATTTTTTTACCGTCTGTTTTTCTTACTATTAAATATGAATTTTATGGCTTCTACTTTTTGTGTTATGGAAACACTTCTTCTTACTTTAAAGAATTTATGAAAACGTTCCAATTCACATCATCAAAGTAGTGATATTGGAGTATTCCACAATAGATATAATATATTAATCTATTACAACATTTATGATAAAGCAAATGTCATTCTCCATGTCTTGGTCCATTCCTTGGGAAAATGCTGCCAACCCCATAGTTTTCGAAGTGATTTACAATCATATCATTTATATGTCCATGATAGTACTTATTCTAGTACCCATTTGGAGGCATGAGCTTCTCCTACTATTGGTGCAAACATAAGAAGAGTTTCATCTACAAATTGTTGATAAAATGCAATTTGATCATCCCCGTGAAGTTACATACCCCTAGTTTTGTTTGAGGGTACCACAACCTTAATAGATCAACTCATTCCTTTTTCCATTAGAAAGAAGTAGGATAATAGGTCCCCTTGTCTAATTCCACAAGGTGGACTAAATGTTGAGGAGGGTGGTCCATCTATGAGAATCAAGAAGAAGGCCTTGTAAATAAGAGAGATAATCTAATTTTTCTATTTGTCAGAAAACCCAAAGGTGAAAAGGATGTGATAGATGTATTGCTAGTTGAGTCTACCAAAATAATTGGGCATGTCAATCTTAATGACCATACCCAAATTTTGAAATCTTTATAGATTGAATCAATTCATGGGCCAAAATGATGCTATAAAAGATTTTTCCACCTTCACCATAACTAGATTTCTCCTAGAAGATGAGATTTGTCATGTCTTCCTTAGGAATTTGTGTGAAGTAGGCAGCATTATGCTTGT
This sequence comes from Pinus taeda, assembly GCA_000404065.3. Lineage (NCBI taxonomy): Eukaryota > Viridiplantae > Streptophyta > Pinopsida > Pinales > Pinaceae > Pinus > Pinus taeda. The sequence goes on along the minus strand of APFE030283950.1, from coordinate 2,425 downwards.
TAGTATTCGGGATGTTATGTAAAATCCCAAACAAATTCCCAAACATGTGACTTAATGATGGCCTAATATGATTGAAAGATGTCTAAGGCAAAGCCATCTCGAATAGGTGTTTTTCTTTGAACATTTAAATGGCTACTAGTTCGATGTAATCAAACTGGGGATGTTCTATGTAATTCTTTCAATGGAATCCCTTAAATACCTTTTTTTTTTAGTGAGAAAAATATTAGTAGTAATTTTTCAATTCCTTTTCAATGTTAGCATCTCACTATAACTTAAAGCCCTAATTGTGTTTTAGGGCTGAAATTGTGTTATGATGTTGATGTTAAAACATGGATAAATGGAATAATTGAATGTTCTTCTCTCCTTCATTTAGCCATCAATATTTTAGTTATTTTGCATAACATCCCCAATACTCACAAACAAAATACCACCTAATTCACATGTATTTCTAAGGAAGACATGTCAAAGAATGTAAAATCTCATCTTCTAGGAGAAATCTAGTTATGGTGAAGGTGGAAAAACTCTTTATAACATCCTTTTGGCCCATGAATTAATTTGACCTATAAAGATTTCAAAATTTGGGTATGGTCATTAAGCTTGACATGCCCAATTATTTTGGTATAACCAACTAGCAATACATCTATCACATCTGTTTCACCTTTGGGTTTTCTGACAAATAGATAAATTAGATTATCTCTTTTATTTCCAAAGCCTTCTTCTTGATTCTCATAAGTGGACCACCCTCGTCAACATTTAGTCCACCTTGTGGAATTAGACAAGGGGACTCATTATCCTACTTATTCTTACTAATGGGAAAAAGGAATGAGTTGAGCTATTAAGGCTATGGCACCCTCAAACAAAACTAGGGGTATGGAACTTCACGGGGATGATCAAATTGCATTTTATCAACAATTTGTAGATGAAACTCTTCTTATGTTTGCACCAATAGTAGGAGAAGCTCATGCCTCCAAATAGGTACTAGAATACCTTATGGTAGCTTTGGGCACAAGTATAATTCATGGTAAACTACGTATATTCTTCTTCAATGCTCCTATTGCTATTCAATTACATATTTCCAAAATTCTTGGATATCAATGGAGTTACCTTCAGTCTAAATACATGGGTTCTCTATGTGTTACAAAGGCCCTTTGGTGTGCCTTGTGGGAGTATCTTTACCTTTACTTCTCCAGTTTCTTTTGCATGATTGTTGTTATGGTCACAAAAGGATTGTAAGCTAAATTAGTGATATTATAGTTATAATCAAAGTTATGAAGCTAATGAAGCTAATGAAGCTTTGAGATAAGGAGCATTATTTTTCCATTTAAAGCATTGAGAATGTATTAGTTGAAGCATGAAAAACTATATTAGATAAAGCTATTGATTAACACATAAAAATCTTTATATTTTGATAAGCTATACATTCACTGTAATAAATGACAATAATTTGCTCAAAAAAATATTATAACCAATTGGAAATAACTAAATAATAGGCAAGAAACAATTACTACAATGACTATTCCTTGTCAAAATATGTAAAATTTTAAATATAATTTATATGTATATCTTAATAATATAAAATTTAAAATTAAAAGAATAAAAATAAAATAAATAATGATAACAAAAAACAAACTTGAGATAAATTATTTAATTGATGTGGATTTTACTCTTTTAGAATTAAAAGGACAAAATTTTCAGCATTGTTAGTTATATATATAATATTGAATATGTATATTATTCACACAAGTGATTAATATATTTAATATAGAGCCTTAAAATTTAACGTGTTCCTTACTTACTCTGTTACATTAATTTTTAATAACTAACATGCAAAATTGTTAATCTCAAATGGATAGTTAAGTTATCAATATCAAAAATATGGTTAACAAAATTTAGTGTTCTAATATTAAATTGATGGTTAACGAATTTTACTATATTTGTAATTAGAATATTTCTAATTTGCATTTAAATTAATAAATTTTGCTACATATATATAATGCCAAATTTATAATATAGTTAACAGACTTTAAAAAATCTGAATTCAATTCTACATCGCCCGACAACGCCACTCCGAATTTGAAAATGGGTATTTGCCAGCTCAGGAGTGTGGAGACCACAAAGAAAGCATTTTAAAACGGAAAACATGGCGGAGATTATGCGATGGTAGGTGAATAAAATGGCCATGATGTGTTATGGGAAATATTAAATTGAAAAAAGCATAGCCATTGTGGAGACGAGGAAATAAATAAGGATTGAGCTTTCCATGCTTTCCATGCATGGAGAGAGTGAATCAAACCGCTCGTTGGTGCACAGCTGAGCGAGAGCTGATGCCTAACTTTTTGGCATCTTGTCAGAGAATGCAAACGCATGCATACCCCGTGTAACGCCCTGCGGTTATGTAGCCAGGCGCGCACTCTCCTCACTTAGA
>APFE030283940.1:196439-221763 GCA_000404065.3 Pinus taeda | reverse complement strand
ATCGAGCTCTGCTCTATTGGAGGTTGCCCCCTCGAAGAGGCAAGTGAACATTACTCTCTGAATAATAAAATCATTGCCATTCTGTGTTCTGGGTATCTTTTCTTCGCATATTCTGTGTTCTCGGTATCTTTTTCTTCGCATATTCTATATTTGGGTATCCTTTGCAGGGTAAGAGCATAACAGACATTCTTCATCCCAATAGAATGTAGTGTCCTTCTTCATCAGTTACTCCATGGGCATGGTAATCTGAGTGTAAGCCTTGATGAATTTCCTATAATATCATGTATGCCCAAGCATTGTGCACAGCTTCTTGACACTTCTTGAGGCCTCCAAATTTACTATCACCACAATCTTGGCAGGGTCCACCATCAGCCCTTGCTTTCACACCACATGACCCAGCAAGATCCCAAAGGGGACACATAATAGACACTTCTTCAGGTTCAATGCGATCTAGTATCTACGACACATATCCAGCATCAGACACAAACTTGCTACATGGCACTTCACTAAGCTAAAGACTGCCAAATCATTAAAATACACTTACAAGAAATTATGGATGAACTCCTTAAATTCTACTATAACTACGCGAGAGAATATCGCGAGCGTATTCTTGAGTCCAAACGGCATGACAATATACTAAAAACAACCTCATTTAGTCACAAATGTTGTTTTTTTCCTACGTTTTGGCATGATCTTGATCTGATGGTACCCTAAAAATCCATCAGTGAAGGAGTAGGCCTCCTGACCTCCAACGTTATCCAATACCTCATCTGTAAACAATGTTAGAAAAGGATCATGAACACAGGCGTCATTAAGTTTCCGTAGATCTATGCAAATCCTTATTTCTCCTTTCTGTTTCTTCTCTTGAACCACCATCGTACTCACCCAATTAGATTCCTCCACAGGTTCAATGATGCCTACCTCAAGCATCTTATCCAATTCCAAGCAGACCTTTTCCTTGTATTTTAGGTTAAGGTGATATGACCTTTGCTTAATAGGCTCCGCGTCTCGTTTTAGAGTGATTTTCATCACACCCAAGTTACTTATGATGCCTTTTAGGACTGAAAACTTGGTACGAAAAAGATCCTGGTACTTGCGGAGTAACTCAACAACTTTATTTACTATGGCATCATCCCAGTAGTCCCTAATCTTCGCAAATTTTGGCTCTTCTTCAATACCAATGTTTACTTGCTTGGGTTTTAATGGCACATTGATGTCTAGGTTCTCTATTTGCAGACCTTCAACTTCACGATGGCCTTCTTCCTCTGGAATATTGATATTTCTTGGATCTTCACCCTCCCCCTCAGCGATCACATTATAAAATTCTAACGCATGGCATAGCTGGGTGATCCAATTTGGCTGAACCAATTCCAAAAGGTCCTGCGGGATTCTGAAGATCACTGCCTTAACTGCCTGTTGAGCTTCATCAATGTATTCGAACCCATCTTCAAAACTGAAGGTCATTAAGAATCCTTACCTTAATATATCCCACTCCGTGGTGCCATGGTGGAGCTCTATTTCCATGTACCAATTCATAGGGATTGTATCCAAAGTATGGCAAAATAAGTGCACCCACTCCAGTTCTGGTTCTGTTCCATAAACTTTAGTCCACTTCGCCAAATGATCGCGCAGAACATTTCTCCCATCGTACTTCTCAGTCAGTCGAATTTTAGGATGACCAAATCGCAACCTCATCATCCTTTTTTAATCTTGCCATTCATCAAAACTAACTTTGTGCGTACCCCACCATCATGCGGGCGTAGCGTTCAATGCCAAATCCAGGGCTTGGAAGCGATGATCCTCAAGGACTTCTCATTCAAAGGCATCCAAAAAATTATCTACATCATTTAAACCATCGTAATAGGGTAAATTTCTTACCTCCGATGACACACAGTGCAACGATTTAGTCATCATGTTGCAGCACAACGTAGATACTTCATGCAACCTATTCTACCAATGCTCCAGTTCTTCATCTGAATCCAAGGTACAGGAACTTTCTCAATCCCATGCAATCCATCCATCAATTGTTGGATTAATCCAGTCTTGATCTCACGCAGTTATTTTATAAATCTAATCCAATTCATCATCACTTTCTTCATAGTCACGGGTTGGTTTAGTATAATGCGGTCCTTCTGCAAGGTCTCATTCAAAGGCATCCAAAAAATTATCTACATCATTTAAGCCATCGTAATAGGGTAAATTTCTTACCTCCGATGACACACAGTGCAACGATTTAGTCATCATGTTGCAGCGCAACGTAGATACTTCATGCAACCTATTCTACCAATGCTCCAGTTCTTCATCTGAATCCAAGGTACAAGAACTTTCTCAATCCCATGCAATCCATCCATCAATTGTTGGATTAATCCAGTCTTGATCTCACACAGTTATTTTATAAATCTAATCCAATTCATCATCACTTTCTTCATAGTCACGGGTTGGTTTAGTATAATGCGGTCCTTCTGCAAGGTCCAATGGTACTACAACCCGAAGTGATTTCCTCTCAAATGACATTGTTTGTTTCTTAAGTTGATGACTCCATTCATATTAGTGGCCCATTATATTCCAAGGAGCGCGGGGTATGGATTGCTATCATCCACAATTTCTATTACTTCAAAATCATCTAGTGCGCTCACGCCTTCTATATCTACGGTGAATCCATGTAGTTGTCCCATAGGGATGATCTTCTTCTGGTTTTCCATCCTCAGCTGGATGGGAGACCACTGCAGCACAAGTCTCCTCATTATCTCCCATGTCTATTTAGGAAAAATGTTTGTGTCAGACCCCAGATCTAGAATAACCTGGTCCGTCTCATAATCTCCTATTTGCGCGATGAGCCTCATCTTGCGCCATGTTCTTGCCTTATGTTTCCCTATTTTTCATACTACGCGATGTCCATCAGGAGTTTTTCTTTACCAACACACTTGTTTATCAACTCCTGCAGGCGTTTCACAACCTTGCTATCACGCAGAAGTTTCATGCAAGTTTCCAAGAACGTGGTGAGTAGAGAGGGATCAACCTTTGCAGGTGCACTGGTTTCTGGTACTTTGTTCGGACTTCCTGAGGTAGATGCCTCAGTAAAGCTTTTCTTGGCCTCCATAAATGTTTCCTTTGTGCGCACTAGATCAAAACCCACTTCCTTCTCTGGGGCCTTGCAAACCCATCTGTCTTCTTCAGGCTATTTTCCCTTATCATCCCCAATTTTTACTCTGCTTCTCAACATGATATTCACATTTGGATCTTCCTCGCGAGGCTCAAATCTTGTCATTTGTAAGTTCTGCATAGGTTTTCGAGGTTGTGCCTTCTTCTCTTGCATCTTAGTGATCAACACAAGGCATTCTTCTATAGCATGGTCAAACTAGCTGCAATATTGGCAAGACGGGCGTGTCTGATTCTAACACTCCCATGCATAGTGCCCTAGTGTCCCATAGTTATAGCAAATAACCTGACCGTGACCTCTACCAGGTCCTCCTCCTCCTCAACCTCATCCTCACCCCTGATATCCTCTGCGCACTCCCCCAATGCCCTGATCCAGAGGCCAATTTTCTGCTTGCATTCGATAGGTAGGTGTTCTTTCCATGATCAACTCGTAGCTACGACAATGGTGCTCATCATGGCCCACCGATTTTCAGAAATCACAGAACAATTATTGTGGTGTATGAACGAACTTTTGCAACAAATGACAATTATATGTTATGTGTTTTCCAACCACCTGACAAATAGTGCACCATAGCGTGGGCCCCACACTCGGTCCTATTGGGGCTTCCTTCCTCAAGGGAATTGGTCCCCCTCCTATAATATAATTTGAGAAGACAGGGCAATGGTATTTATCATGCCCCTAGCTCTTACACTTGAGGCACCAGACTTCCTTGTGCACCTTTGGCCTAGCCTCCTTCTCTTTTTCAAGCTCTACAATTCTAAGCAGAGGTTCTGTAACTATGAGTGAATTTGTTGGATTCCCAAATTCGCGTCCCGAATAGGTGTCTCGTGCAATCTCATCATGATTTCCAAGGCTTTGCCTAAGTTCCTATCTTCTGCTATGAAAAAGAAATCCTCAGGTGGGGAAAAATCGAGGCTATAAACCACTTGCAGTGCTAGCCATCCATAAGCTGCATATTAGCTTCACGGATCACAAAGTTCAGCCTTTGATCTAACTCCCAAGGTGTCTCACTAGCCCTCATCGTGATCTCATTAAATCCAATGACTGACTGTGAGTCAGGCTTAGGCTTACTAAACTCCTTGTTTAAAGCATCCTTAGTATCTGCTAGTGTTGCTAAAAGATGATCAGCACAATACTTAATATACCACGTCAATACACGATCCTCTAGAGCAGTAACTAAGTGCACCTTCTTTATGTTGTCATCAGTGATTTGCTATGCAGTCCATACAACATTCACAGCAAACCAGAACTGATATGTATCTTTGCTCCATATACCCTTGAAAATCGGCAACTTTATTGAGTTCAACATGTTGAATGATGGTGGTGTGGGCGAAGGTGTATGTTGTGGAGGTGAAGGTGGAGGTGGAGTGGATGGATGATATATCCGTAGAAAACCCTTGTCTTATCAGCTGGACTGCACTCTACGGTGAGGCTTGTGTCGTTCCCTCGTCGTCACTCGAAGGAGGTCCAATTAATGGGTTATATTCAGGGCTTGCTTTTTCTCAATTTCTGAAGATCCATCCACTTCGCATAGATCTGAACATCAAGGCAACGACATAACCCATTTCTCACACAAGAGCATCTTAATCTAAGTATTCAGAGATCTCAGATACTTACCTCGTAGTCCCTTGAAGAAGCATTGCTATGCTTCACTGTATCTGACAGAGGTATCAACTGTGAACTCTGTAACAAATCCTTCTATAATCCGATCAATCTAGTGGTCGATAGTGCACGCGATATTGTTCTCAGAGGCTTCCAACCTTCGCACTAGCTCCGAAGTCCACACTATTGGAGCGTCAAGTTTCCACCTTCCATGGTCGTCTGCCAACTTAGCTATCCACTCATATAGTTCGATTGGGAAGGTACACAAGAAAATTTCATGTATTTCGATGCACAAGTATTTGTCCAACAACTGCTCTTTCGACAAGCACATATTTTTGTTCTCTTGCACCGCAAATTCGTGGATCTTCCTCTCCAACCACTTTTCCATTTCGTTCTTGGTCGGATTCCAGTGATGCGACATCACATGTCTCCTTATGCAGATCCGATCTCGGCAACAGAACCATTTGTTGGCTTAGTGGGTCCTGACCCAGGTTTAGAGTTAATTGCGCTAAACAAAACTATAGAAATTTCATCGTAGATCACCTGATAATGCAATATACTAAAGCAAAATAGTTGATCTACTTCTATTATCAAACTTTGCGGAAGCTTAATCGATTTTGAGCAAGATCAAATAGAAAAAATATAACAGAGAAGAAGATTCAATCACACTTGAAACACAGAAGAATACTCTAGGGAAAGCCTCAACTAAAAACCTCACTATCTGTATTATCATACAAGTGGAAATATCTCAGGATTTCACAAAGCTTTAGCTCACAAGCTATCCAACTCTCAGTACAATCCCTCACTGCTGCTCATAGACTGAATAGACAACTCATTTGTCTTCCTTCAGTCCTCCAAGCCTCCTATTTCCTTGCGTAGTTTCTCCTTGGTCCTCAAGCTGCCACTTGTGTCTAATAATCCCTCACACACTACTCTGACCTCTGAAATAACTGTGCAATCTTGAAGGAGTGAATTCCTTCTGCATGGGTGAGTTTCCTTTATAGGAAAATTCCTCCAACTGATAGTACATTGTCCCTTCCTTTAATCTCAACTGGGTCTTTCTCTGAACTGACATGCATGAGTTATTTATGAGAGAATATTCAACGATCTGGAGAACACTAGTTGCATGCATGCCTGCATTAACTGACTGAACTCACAATTAGTTCCTCCAACTATTTGGAACTAATTTAACTGGACTTAACTCAGTTAACTGAGCTAACTAATTACAACTCAAATACAACTCATCCTTATCTCCTTAATTAAGGGATAACTTCCTCAATCAAAGGGATAACTGTTGCATGTCTTTGCATAGACTTCATGTTTGATTTTATCCAACTAATTAACTCAAGATGAATTAATTAATTATTTTTCAAACAGCTAGTGAGACTAAATTCGAACTTTAATTCAGGGACTAATTAAAATTGGAATCTATCCTAAAATGCTATTTATAGAAATGTTATTTTCAGCATTTCTATTTTTTGTTATTTCCAACAGAGTTGGAGTATATCCTGAAATTCTATTTATAACAATGGTATATTTAGCATTTCTTGTTTCTATTTCAACAAAAACCTTACACTACTGGCCCTTTTAGCTTCAATCCGTGTATAGCAGGTTGAAGTCTCACCCGAAGTAGTATGAGGGGATGCTGGAACCAAGTTTCCGCGTCTAGAGATTAGTGTGATGTCTTTTATTGCCCTAGATCTGCCTTCATGTAGACCTATAAGCCCTTAAGACTTGGTACCACAACTTCAATTAAACGACCCTTAGACCTTTGCGAAGGTATACGATAGGGGTTTTTAGACCCTTAACAGGTGAAACATCCACTTTCATGCACCATAAAGCAACCCTATATCTGAATTCACACAAATCTACTTAAGTACTCAATAAACACCACAAAATGTATTATAATATTTTCATAAATATTTAACAGGCATTATGTACAGTTAGCAAGACTTATCCAGCAGAGTCGCACATCAATACATCAATATTTCATAAAGACATTTATTCCATCACAACACATATCACAAACATAAATAACATAAGAAAAACAGATAAATGCATGAATTTATCCAACAATCTTCCTTATTGATATTCAATATGATGTTATAAACTCAAAATTGTCGTGCGTACTCAGTTGCAGGGGTCCGCGCACTCAGCAGTGGACTCTACTCTAGGCCTCCGTGCACTCAGCTACGGAGCCTTTTCCCTTCTATCCACCCACTGCTACTTGCCCTTTTTCTCAGACATAGACATAAGCATCCATCTCTATCTATCTATCTATCTGCCTTAGCCTCTCTAAGACACACCTATTTATAGATTTTTACATATAATCCCATGGTCCGCGGACCATGGGTGGATCTCAAAGACGACTCGACTTTACATAACCAAGGGGCTAAAAACCCTTTTGACTTCTAACTATCTACGCGCTCCGCATCCACAAATTGCAGAGACTTTACCAAAATTTACATCAAAACTTGGGTTTTTAACCCCAAAACAACCCAAGTGGACTCCATCCCAACAATATATATGACTCTCCTTGAAGAGAGAAGGGTCGTTGATTGATTTTCTAGAGAATTTCCAAACATAGGATTCTCCTATCAGTTGAATATTGATCATTTTGAAGAATTGAAGGAATTGCTTTGACAATCTCATTATGTATTTTGAAGAATTGAAGGAATTGCTTTGACAATCTCATTATGTTACAATGGATCCTCATGTGTAGTATCTTATTATATGCATCCATGTTTTCCATTTAATGTGAGAATCAAAATTTACAAATGATTTCTTCATATGAATGCTAACATACTTATTTTAGTTTTATAATTGAAATGGGTATTCATGCATAATGATTTATTTGATTCTTGGGTTCTTTATGAATGCTTAAGTTAATCATGTTTCTACTTAACATTCATACTTCAAAAATAAATTTTCTATCTGAGCATCTATCAGTCTGATGAATTTGTATTCTAAATATATTGATATTTCTTATTAGTCTTTTGATCATCTCTGGAATACCTAGAAGATTTTTGTTTTATCTATATCATGCAATGAAAATATATTTGCAATATATTAGTATATACATTCATGGTTTTCTTTACTGTAGGGTACAAACTCAATGTATGGTTTCTTATCGTGAGTGTCATAGTAGTTATCTCAGTTTTATAATCAAGATATGTATTTTGTTTAACGATTTATGTAAATTTCATATTAGTTCTAAATTCTTGGGTTAATTACTTATAATATGTTATTCATGTGGTTGTTGTACATTTGATTCTCATTTTTTGAGATAGATTATGTAATTCACTGCTTCTTATATTAGAATTGCATATAGGTTTTACCTGAGCTTCAACAAAAGTCTCCATTTGAGGAGAAAATATCCCTTAGTGGCAATCAAGTCCACATACTGGAGGACATCGCTACAACAAATAGATGAAGGTCTAAGTGCGACCTTGATTGGGTGATGATCCCTTGTTGTAGGCAAGAATTTTCTTGCCTACCAACATGGTGGAAGAGAACATTATTGTCGTTGTCATGGAAAAGGTTGTTGGGGTATTTTCGTTGTTGTGGAAAATGTTTTGTGGGTATTGTTGTTATTGAAAAAGGTAAAGAGACATGTTTTCTTAAGTATCACTCCTCCATCCTTGTTAATATGGTTGATTTTGGTCTTGCTGAGGAGACCATGCCTACCATGGAATAAGAGTATTCTATTTTGTTTGAGGAGGATATTGATTATAAAATATAAGGAATTGTTGTGTAGGGTCTTGAGGCATATCTGTGGTGCTTGGCCACCAAGGTTGTCTTGATGCAATAAAACAAAGTGACTTTGTTACTTAAATTTCCCCTTGGTAGATTCCTTTAGGCTCAGGAAATGTAGAACAATTTTTTGTTGAGTATTTACTTGAACAAACAACACAAAATTGAATATTATTCCAAGGAAAATATCTCATTGGATGTTTTTTCCTACACCTTGGACAAAGAATAAACAAAATTGAATACTGTCCCTTCTATATTTTCCTAGTTTTTAATGTGTTTATTTATAAACTACGTGTACCAAGGAGATCAATTTTCAAGTTTTATTATAAGTTGCCCATTTATGCTCTAGTTACACTTCTTGTAGCTAATTTGGTAAATTTATATAAAACATCTCTTGGTCCTTTACCAACTTTAGCTTTATCTTGGGAATAGTTATTATATAATTCATTGGTTTTTTGATAGAATGGTAAGAAATAAATATCTCAATATCTCATCAAGTTAAGTGCATCTATATACTCTTTACATATTTTGTTCAAAAAGATTGTATGAAGAATATCTAGATTTAATTCATTTTTTGTATTTTTGTAAATTAAATAAAAATATTTCTAAATAATCTTCTAAAGTTTCATCTTCTTGTCGTGTCATTCGAAAAATTTCTTCTTTAGAATATATAAGCCTAGATTATGCTTAATAATTTTTTAAGAAAAATTTTGTGTATATCATTCCAAATCCCATAAACTATCACAAAGTAGCTCCTTTAAGAGTAGTAGGAAATAAGCAAATTTTGTGTGCATCAATATTATAAACATAACTGAGAGATATAATCAAAGAGAAATGCATTATGATCTTCAACTATCAGTCCATGGAAGCTTAGCAAAATTAATGGTGGAATATACTTATTTTGACAGTATTACTAACAAGTGTAGTTGTATCCAAAATAGGAAATCTAAAAGTTACTTCCATTTCTTCATTTTATACTCCTTTTTATACTCTTGCTCTTTCTCATCATGTGCTTCTATTTCACCCTCCTCCTCCTGCATGGGATTCTCTTTCTTCATTTTCTGTCGTTTCATTTTTGTAGAAGACCGAAAAATATTTAGTCCAGTCTTCTATAATATCCCTTATTGTTTTATTAGTTTTACTTGGTTATGCTTGTGTTTGTTTTGAACTTATTGCAACAAATGTTTTGTCTCGTTCCACTTTATTTTTTGCAATTAGGTAAGTATTTTGAGGATTTGTTTCAACTGGAGTGGTTGGAATAATTTATTTTCTTATTCTTACAAATCAAACCTAACTATATATTGTCCTAATTAGTCTATGCATACAATATATTCATGACTAGGACTTATAAAGACTCGTGATAGTGAATGTGTAGGTTCTTACCTCTCATCTTATTGTCTTTACTCTTCCATGTCTAAAATTCTGTATTGAAATAGAATGTAGAAAATATAAAAAATGTGTGGTTACTATTATTATTTATGTTTTTATGTTTGATAAAATTGTAAATGATAAAAATAAGAAATTACAACTTTAAATTTCTAAAACTAATTCCTGAAGCACTTCCCCTTAGCGTCAAAATGTTAGGTAATTTATTTTCATAAATTTTGTAACATTTATTTATCAACTAGAATATGTAATCATGTGAAGTCAATAATTTTTTATGCAAAATTAATTCGTTTATCACTCAAAACCTTATTTAAGGTATTCTACGTGTATAACAAATATAATGTAAACGTTATCAAAATTAGGAATATGGAGAGTTAATTTACACAAACATAACTATCTCTAGAACATCAACCATTCTGATTTACAATTGTAGAAACTATGCCACAAACATATACTTACAAGTATTGCTTGTAACATGTACTTTGTTTAAATCAATTAGGTTTATAGTCCAATAAAGAAATTTTCATATGAAAATCAACACACATTGAAATAAAGGTAATCAACAAGTATTATAAATACTACAAGAACAATGAAATAAATGTAGGAGAACTCTAAAAAAATTAAGTATAGAATTAAACCAATACATGATTAAATCCAATCTTTAAATCATGATCTACTAGAGTTGTGATGGTAGGCATGTTATTTTTTCCAATTTGATGAACTGAATTTCTCTTTTAACAATATTGTCCTTAACTAATTCGATAACAATTAGAAAGGATTATTCCCTATAAATTATAATCGTAAACAAGGTTACCAAATTGTAATTAAAGACCAAATATATGATACACCTACAACAAAGTATTGCAATATATAGGAAATGAAAAGAAATTGAATAATGCAACGTGTACCAAAAAAGGGGGCCCTCTTGATCTGATACACAATGTAGGAAAAATTGTAGTCTCATTGAAATTGTAATCACATGATATGGAACATCAAGAATTTGATATTAAAATTATAAATGATATCACATTCCAATGCATATTATATGTTTTTTGGTCCTCCTCCCACTAGTTATCCATCCTTCATATCCCAATCTTATATTTATAACTATTACAAAATAAAAACAAAGAATTATGAGATATTGTGTCATATAGGAATTTCCATATATGATCTATCCCCTTTACTAATAATAATGTTATTAAAATAGACATGATTGGATGTACTTGATCCTTGATTAGGTCTATATGGAGATGAGTATGGATTTGATCAAATTGTGATCCCACAAATATAGTTTGCATTTCTTGGAACGTAAGATAATGTTGGTTCATCATATTCATGGAGATTTTAGAGAGAGCCAACCAAAGAGTCGAATAACACTAGATAGTCAGATGAAGGGTCAAAAAACACTAGACAGTTAGTCAAATGGTCACCTTGCAGGACAAAGGACTAAGTGGTTGTTGAGTTGGTCGAGTAACTGACTAGAAGATAATGGTTGACTAGCAGAACCATTGATTGAATCGTCAAAGGAATCAAATGGATCGTTGGATAGAATTGAACAATAAATCATCCGACATGAATATAGATAATGAGATAGAGTGTATTTACTAGAAATAGTTTTACAAGACGAGCCTTGTCATTAGATCAAATACTCCATAATTCAAGGAGACTAGTTAAATTTGGTACTTATAAATGAAGGATCTTTTGGGTCGATTAGCATATAAGCAGATGGTGTATTGTAACATGAGAATCATATGTTTGTATTGAAATCTTGTTCATTATGCATTATGATGTTTCGATCATGATGCACTGTGCTTTAATGATATAACGATGTCTCTAGAAATCACCATCATCTTGGAGTTCTATTTTCTCTTTTGTTTAATTTAGATTTTGTTTTTTGTTCTCTATTTTTGGTTCCTAATATCATAACATACCCCAGCAACATCTTCATCTTTACAATTTATATTTTTGATCATTCATTCGTCAAAGGCTATCGATCATTTTTAAGAATATTTGATAGGAACCACACGATACCATGAAGATTACAAATAATTCCCTAGTGGAAAATTTTGTTTTGACAAAGCATTGATAATCATACCAATGGTAAATTATTGGAATGAGTAATTTCTGTAATAAATGGTTAGTAAGTCAACTTTTAACAACATTTAACCCATCAAATTAGGAATTAAGAGTAATGAGTAACTTAAAACCTTATATGCCTTTTTTATAGTTCAAGATTAAAAACCACGAGGGATTTATAAAAAAATGAATATATTTAAGGTCAATGAGGAGGGGAAAAGGGTCAATATTAGCGTGGTTCATAGTGAAAATAATGACAAAATTTTGTTCCAATATGGGGGTCTAAGGGGAAATCCCACATAGCAAGAATCCCAAGCTATTTTCCTAAATTAAGTTTCATCGTATAATCCCCATTTGCTCCCGATCGAGATGAGGGAAGGTGTCAGAGGTGCCAGACTTGAGTTGACATGGTCAGTACAATCGAGTTCATTACAGTCGCACCCCACATGCTCAAGGCAGGGAGTGTGGTGTCCTTTGCCTTGAATGCATGGGAGGTGGGCTGGCAAGGTGGCAGAGGGAGGATTAAGGGAGGGTGGCAGAGTGGGAATAGGTATTCGATGTGCTGGGTAGGTGAATTGCGTAGCGGAGATGGAAGGCAGTACAGAGCGGAAGGGAGGCGAAGAAACCAAGTCCACGGGCAAACGACAGCTCACTGGTATGTAGTATGGTTTCGCCCTCATTTAATTAATAAGTTTTGGTCGGGTTCAAAGGGAAATTCCATGAGTTGGTGGGAGTTCCTCTAGGGAGGAGGGAGAGGCGAGAGGCCACCACAATGGGGCTTATCCCAACCAGGGAGAAACCAGGGAAGGCAAGGGTGGGATATGGCTTGGCTCTGCGTTATATTTATTTTGCTTTCAAGCAAAAGTTGTGGCTATGGCATGATTAACACTGAGTTAAGCTTCGATACAGAACCTTACCCGAATGGCCAACCCAAGGGTATGGGGGTTAAAGGGCAAGCCATGCTTGGGGGATTGTGTGAAGCCAAGCGAGGCAAGGGAGAGATGCAGGCAGGGGGCGGGATACTAGTAGAGTGGGAAATTGGTTGAGAAAACCCTGGCTTATGGAAATTCAAATTCACATGATTGTAATTAGGGACCCTGGGTGGAATGAGAGGCAAAGAGGCGAGAAAAACTTGGGCAGGAAATTGCTGGCAGAGGGAAGGGCTTGTGGTTTGAAAGCACTTGCAAAGCCAGGCTCCAGAAGGGTCTGAGGGCCATGCTATGGTTGCAAGGGGATGACCAACCTCTGCACCTTGGCATGGGAGAGAGGCATGGTAATAAGCTAGGGGAACCCTGCTCGAAACCCACTTCCACAGGCCACTTGTGGGCACAAGGATACCTTAGCTCGTTGTAGGCTAGGAAGGGTAGAGAAGCAAGGCTAGTGCAATCTGTTGGGTTGAGGTGAATGAAATGGTGAAGCTAACAGTGTTGGAATGTCTACAAGGAACAAAGCAACAGGGTATGGCTCCAGAAAAACATGGACGTGGCCGTGGTAGCAAGGGCTCGGACCCACGGGCAACCAAACGACTAAGTAGGACGGAAGGCCGTAGGGGCCGCAAGCCTGCTGAGCAATTCATAGCTAAGACAGTGGTGACACACAAGGAGGAAACATATGAGGATATCCAAAAGTTGATAGATGACTGGGAAGACCAGGTAAAACATGAAATGGAACCAGATGATGAAATAGAAGTTGGGAGAGCAATGGTGCCTAACACATAGACTACACGATGGCGAATTACATAATTCAAGCACACCCTGTACCTGTATTTTTTGATGAAAAGTCTGCTTTACAAAGCAATGGAGCAAATTTTTGTGGGGTTGGCAGTTACAATGCAGGGCCGTCCCAATTACAAAAAAGACATGGAGAAGATCCTATTTTAGCTTCACAAATAGGACATCGAGATGGACCATATAGGCAGACACATTCCTTGCATTATGGAGCTCTATGGAATGCCAGAAGCAACTGCTGATGATCCTGCCCCAGTAGCCTAAGACTTTGAGGAACAGAATGTCAAGAAATATTAGTCTTCCTATGCTTAGTTTTTTTTATGTGAATAGTATTTAAATTTCCAGTTGTTTATGTCAGTTGTCATAGTTATATAGTATGTGGTCATGAGACTGAAACTTACCTAGTCTTGCTAGAAAGATGAAGAAGTTTTGTTTTTGGATGGTGTATAATGCTAACCGGTGGCCAACAGACTCGGTTTCCCCTCAAGGTGAGTTGAGGCCATCGGGTAAAACTATGTGGTGTAAATTTTCCTTATATATAATAGAAAATGGATGGTCCTGCCAAGCATTACAAAAAAAAAAATATAACCCCCATTTGACTTATTAAAGCCAATCACTGAATTCGTGTGTGAGGTTGTTAAAAGAGTCATCTTAGCTAGTTATTGAAGGATGCATATAAATACACTCACATTGGTGGGAGGGTCATATCACTTATTTATGCCAACATGGGTTGAGCATAATGATCTTTGGAAAGAGCGAGAGTTAAGTAAACATGGGGGAAGGAGAGGAAATTTATGAAGCATCACTCATGAAGGGAAGAAAGATAGAGTTTTGGGTGCTACAAAAGGTTGTAGCAATATAATGTGTTCAAAACCATTTCTTAGAGTTGTAATATATGTATAGAAATAGGCTAGTATGTCTGTGAGGAGTTCTCATTGAGAACTTATCTAGGTGCCTATGTAAAGGCTATTTTGGGCACTCCTATAACAATTGGATTTCAAGGAGTCCCTAGTTGATATATTCCTGTCCATTTTATGTTAGAGCCTTGCAAGGGAAGGAGATTGTGTGAGGGATTAGGGTAAGAGAATGATATATCATCCCCTTGGATGTGAATATTGATGGGGAATAGAATTGGGTGGTTGGAACTATTGTAGGAGTCACACCACTATGTTTTATACTAGGTATTAGGTTGTTGGTGTGGATAGTGGACACCCATAGGAGCATGCTCACCCTTGTGGACTCATAGCCCCAGCTTGAGGGTTAGTTATTATAGAGAGAATTGATGTAGCGATTCCTATGGTTGGGTGGAACATCTAATTCCTATAGTGGGTTGTGTGAATATTAAAAAAAGATAAATGATTTGATTAATGTGTTATTTATTGTGTGAATGCAATGTTTAATTTATATTTTATGTGTTTAAATACCATCATGCATATTTAATTAATTTCCATTCATGATGTTAAAAATTATCGATTAGTTACATGGAAGTATCTATCACTTTGTGCATATTAATTTGGAAAAACATTGGTGTTAGAGTTGAATTAGAAATAACATGTCCCAACAAGGGAGTTGGGTATGTTACAACACCCAAAATATCCAATGGTTGACATTCATCATGATCAATGGCTCAGAATCAATTTGGGACTAAATATGTCGATCCAATAGCTAAAAGTTGGAACCTTAAATATCTAATGGTTTACATTGATTTGATTGGATGATTTAGATATAATTTAGGAGAAAAAGTGCTTAACCATTAACAAAAAACTTACACCTAAAATATATAATGCTAGAGGATGATATGAGTGGATGACCCAAATATAATTTAGGATAAAAATTGCTTAATTGTTAATGAAACATTTTCACCTAAATGAAACTTAAGATGAAACATGTCCATCATCTATCAGCTTAGCAATTCACATCATTAGGGAAACCGACAAATTCACCATTTTTCATGATGTTAAAAAAATTCCAATTTCGTCAATAATGCATATTTTTTACAGTTTTTTTGTGCACCATGAAATTTGTATGCTTGGCTTTGCACTTATCCCTATGCTTCACTAAATCTGTTCTTGCAACTATAAAATTGAAGCATGTACTCACCAATTTGACCTTTCTAAACCAATTTACATGTTTAATTTCATCTAGAAATAAGTGATTTTTAGCTAATTTACATTTTTTCTTCAAATTTACATAAGGAAACTCCATAATTGCAATTTTATAAAATCCATGCCTCCATTAAATCATGTAATTCCACCTTAGTACATATAGTCTATTCAACTCTATTTTTGGCTCCAGGAACTCTAGCTATACTCAAGAGTCTCTAATCGCCCTCTAGGATTCACACCTTGGGAAACCACCCAAACAATTCTCACTCAAGGGGTTTATCCTTCCTTGAGGAAATATAATGAGAATTATAAATAAAATCCTAAATAGAATTCACCTAGAAATTTAAGGGACTCATAAGAAACATAGGGTTGTAAAATTTTATTATCTCACCCTCTATCATGAAAACTAGTATGCATGGCCTTAACTTTCCATATGGCACTCTAAGAAGGCCTCCCCCCCCCCCTTCCAAGAACCTTTTCCCAAACTTAAAACTTAGGCCAATATACTCATATGAATTTGGATTGGAATACTATATTACTTTATGGCATTAGCCCATTGTTAGGCCTCCTAGTCCCCTCACCGTTCCCTCATGTGGAGTCCTATCACCCCATATTATTTTGCTTGACTTGGTCTATATTTTATTAGTCAATATTTATGTACATATTAGAATACAATATTTATGTATTTTGATCATCATACTAGGGTCCACCCTAGAGTATTACAATTAGAACCTTATCTAAGAAAAATTCTATTGGAGTTAATGGATAGTATCTTGGACATTTCTATACCCATATTGAAGAGCATTGGAGGGAGGTAATTCTAAGGTACTATTGAGAAGAGAAAGAAGACCTCTCTTTGTGTGTCCTATTAGTGCCCTATAATTTATAGGATCAATTGATGATTATTTGTTGATTTTATATCATGAGAGGTTGTAAATAATTATTTTATTCTACAAATTATTTTCAAAACTTCAAAGAAAATAGAAAAATAGAAAAAAGAAAGAGAGAGAGAAAAAGAGAAAATAAAATAGGGGATAGAAAAAAAATGATATATATGTGAAAAAAATAAAATAAATGAACAAAAAATTAGAAAAAAGAAAAAGAAAAATAGGCCCCTATAGTGAGCCAATCAAAATGTCGCTTTCAAAATTCCAAAATGTCAAATTATAAGGTTTTAAACCTTGGTTATTATTATTTATTTGGTTTTTATGTGTTATGATATGTAATAAAATGACAAAATTGATTTGTCGCATATAAAAAAAGGTCACGGTAGAATCAATGGCCGTGTTCGACTCCGCCCTGATCTATGTCGGAGGAGTGTTTTTGCCCCCCCCTGCACTCCCAACAATTAACACGAGGGGCGGTGTGAAAAGTTGTTTCCTCCAAAACCCCCTAGGCTAATGTGGTAGCGCCTGAGGCATTTGGGGCGGTCCCGTCCTGATACCACATACTGCCTACACCACCCCCCTCGAAAGACCGCCTTCATCTCCCGTCAATGGCCTGTCCCTCTGCCACTCCTCTCCCGCCATGTGTCTCCCCCTCCACCACTCATATCCTGCAACATGCCCATTACCCCCCACCACTCCGCTATCGCCATCTGTCCAACCACAACACTCCCCTCCATTTCATATACCCGTTGGACGTTCAAAATATTGTCACAAAATACCAAATGAACATTGCTTCATTTAATTCCAGCAGTCTATCCATTTTGCAAATAAATCCTTCTCGCTCTACAGATGTTGATTTTTCCGTTATGCAATCAATTATACTGTTATAAATAATCCTTTGATGTCAGTAGTTCATTTCTTTTAGCCCGCCATTAATCTCGTAGGATGAAGAATGAATTTCCACCAACTGTCAGCCTTCAACAACAAATTCCCTGTGCACAATCAATAGTTTTTCACGGGTAACCGTGTTCTTCATCCTTTTCTCTATCAAGATTTTCTCTACTATTGTTCTTCCCCTAGCCTTCTTCATTTTCATGATGTCAAACCGAAAAGGGAAAGAAAAAGATACATAGTCAAATCCCTTCATTTCCCCAGTCCTAGATTTTGACAACTCTCCCCTGATAAACACCTATTACAAAATTGTCGAGACCCAATCCGAATTTGACCTATATGAGCTCCACAACTGGGCAAAGCAAAATTTCATGGACAAAAGTGATGACTTGAGTGTTTGGGAATCCTTTCCCCCTCAATTTGTCTTCCCCCAAACTCACCTTTTCCCTAACTTCTTTGTTTGGTGCCATCTTTGATATTTGTCAAGTCAAAAGGTTGTCATATCCCTTAATAATGAAGTTATTTTCTCCATTTCCCCTGAAAGTATCTGCCAGGCCCTGCAAATTGAATATCAGGCCTCCCATCATCCCTTTTATGCCGATGTTTTAATGGAATTATATAAAAAAAAATGACATTCCCTCAAAGAGCCAAATAAATTTAGTGTTTCCTTCCAGAAAATGTTGAATTACCTCAAACAAATCCCCCATATTTAGTCTCAATTTTCCCTGAAATGTACAAAAAGGTAATTTCTATGGTAACCTGACCACTCAAGTATCATTGTGATCAATTGGTAGATGAGAGCGTGTTAGTGTTTTTATCTATTTTTGCAGTTGGAAAACATCCATCAATCCTTTTCAATTACAGTCAGTTTTTGGCCAACTCAATCCATGACCAATTTGTCAATTTCAAAGTTGAAGGTGTCTTCAAGTATCATTTAGTGCTAGTTTATCTTATGCAATATTATTACTCAAACATGTTCAAGTTCCCTTTATAGAAGACAAATAGTGAAGGAAACCCTTGGTTAGTGATTCAATGGACTTCTCTGGTTACAAATAACCTGGAGGAGTATTCTTATACTGATTTTGTTGACAACTTTTTACATATCTCACTATGTTCACTTAGCAGTGATTTGATCGCAAGGATTTCACTAGAAATAAATAAATTTTTACACTTGTCAGAGCAATCCAAAGTTGGAGATTGGTATTTATACCAGAATTACACTGAGATTAAAATTCCTCCTTACAGGTTGCCAATGTTTGTACTAGTCAGGATATTTGCATTAGAATACACTAGGCGAATGCTAAACATGGATGGGCTACATTTTTTCTCCTATAAGAAGAAACCATAGTTCAAGCTAAAGTCTCATATAGGGCCCTATATTATAAGCACAAGAGATACATAAAAGGAAGTGGATGCTATTTTGAGTCAAATGAAATTCAAGCTTAGTTTATCATGGTCTTATGATCCCCTAGGCATCATTTCTAAGCTTATATTGGAACAGAAGAGTACCTCCTATGCACATACACCAAGCCCTAAAATTCAAAAATATGCTAACCAAGAGGAACGGATAGAGGGTACTTTACAGGAAGCTGAAGAATAACTGGTTAGTCAACCATCCATGAAAACACCTCTTCCCAAGGAAAAGGAGGGAAAAGGGAAAGGGAAGCCATGCCCCCTACTGATTTTGACAATAAAGATGCATAATTTATTGTTTTTAAAAGGAAAAAGAAGGACCCAACCACTACTCAAAAGTTATATTCTCAAATGAATCCTCTGTTTAAGCCTTAAGTAATTACTATTCAAGATGAAACTCCGTAGGAAAGGGACACACAACAAACATCCACGATGATTTTGTCAATAACTCCTATCACTCCTTCTACTCAAATAGAAGAAACTATACAGTCACCCACTGCAAAAACAATAGTCTAGTCTCTAGTATCATCCAGTTCCCAAATTTCAACTCAGCATACTATATTTTCAAGATACAGGGAGATAAAATTGAAGAAAGAAGATTTGAAGGCTTTCACCTATTCTGAATTTTGGAAGCAGACAACTAAAACACAACACAGATTACTCTATGCATTTGATTCAAAGAAAGGACAGTTCCACATGGCCTTAATGGAACCTTTAGTACCAGCTCCCAGGAGTGCTAAAGACTACAAAGCCTCCATTTTCTCACTTGATACCAAGAATATACATGAAATTGATCAAATCGATTTACACAAGTAAACAAGAGAGATGATTTTCTTAACGCTTACCAGTTCAACCATCACTGCTTCAAAATTATAATCATCTTTGAATAACATGAATTCTTAGTTAAAGATTGAGAAGATGTCATCATTTGCTAAGGACAACAGGATCAAATCTCTAGAATATTTTATCATAAAGCTAGGACATGACCCTAAGGATATCAAAGCAGCAGAAGAGCTCATAAAGAGAAAAGAGGCTGACATTCAAGCATTGAGGAAGCAACTAAATCTACCCTCCACAAAATATCCTCAAGCTAAAGAAATTTCCAATATAGAAATGGAGAAAGTAAAATTATTTACTATAGCAGTTGAACAGAATGCACAGATACAAAAATGGAGCAGGTCATGGAAGCATTGTTGAAAGAAAAGAACAATAGGAAACAACAAGAGCATCTACATCAAGCATAGGTACAGTAGCAGAAACTTCAACAAAGACCACAACTTCATAGTCTACAGAAGAGCTTACCAGAGCTTTGGATGAATTGTCATCAGTTTAGGCTGAGAAAGAGAAATTGGCAGCAACATTAACTCAAATGGAGGAGAATAATATTAAAATTGAAAATGCATATTTGTCAGAAATGCATAAAAATTACAAGCTCATCTAGCAGTTACAGAAATACGAGGACCAGTCCTTTGTCATTCAGATGTTGGCAGAGGCTAAGAACAACATTTGGCAGAATATAAATTCCAACATAACATATATGTGGCCTTTGATTCAAATTACTTTTGAGCAATAAGAACTTGAGAAAAGAGTCAAAACAACAATATAGAACACAAAGGAAGATTTGGAGCATAGACTAGAAGAGGCACAAAATATTATCAAGTTGTTGAATTCCAAGACCAAGGAGGAACTAGAAGACCTTAACATTCTAGACATGAAAACAAAAATCATCGAGGTTAAGAGGGTCTTAACAAAAAAGAATTTGAGGATACAACTGGAGAACAAATGTAAAGACCTTGAGTTGCAGGTCAGGAGGTTTAACAGAAAATTCACACTGTTGCAGGAAAATGGTTTACCTACTCTCAGGAATTCTAATGGAAAATTGATCCCATTAGAAAACTACCAAGAACAACTGTGTAACATAGGTTCTCATGCTTCCAAGTTTGTAAAAGCCAAAGGATTTATTAGTGGAGAAGAATTCATATAGGGAATACAGTTTTATTTGAATATTTAACATGAAATCCACCCCCTTTTTGTCAACAAGCCAACTTTTGACATTTACACCGAGGTGGATGAAAGGTTCAAAAATATAGTCAATTTTTCTCTCCCAAGTGAAGAAAGGTGGGACCAACTACTAGAGTTAATCGAATGAAGTGTAGCTGAAGCACAAAATTTTCAACATTAGAGGAACAATATTTGCATAGAAATAGCTACAGTCATCACCAAATTCCTACATAGCCTCAATAACACAACAAAGTTCAATAGATTTTCCCTATTTTTCTTCTTCGATATCTAAAATATATGTGTCTCTAACATATATTATTTTGTAAATATTTTATTTTGAAATATGATTTGAGATGTAACAGTTTTCTATAAATATTCAGAAATAAGAGTTAGAAAAGGTTAGAACTTATATGAAGAAATCAGACAATTTGATGTAAGTTGTGCATTTACTGAAGTGATAAATTTCATTGATACAAAAAGTTTGTTCTAGGATTCTTGTGTTAAGCAATTGGTGATGTATCCTCTCATGTGAAATTGTTATTTTACCAGTTTTCCATATGTTTTTCTGTCTCTATTGTTTAAAGAAGATAAAGGGATGAATTTGTTTAAGTACACTCTGCTCTGGCTTATAACCAATATTTATGTTTTCACTATGATATTAAGTATAAAATTCATCCTAGCATGCTCTATATTTAAATGAATCTAAATCATTTCATCCCATTCACTCCACAAATGCTCTAAAGATCTAAAATCTTGTCTACCTTTCCTTGTTACATTTGTTTTGTCATTTTTGTATTTGATCACCCACAGACTCGTGACTCCATGCCCAATGGACTTTCCCTACAGTTTTCAACCAAATCTTTAAAAAACCAAACTCAAAACTCAATAACTAACCTAGTATCTCAAAAAAAAAATCTAAAATCAAATAGAGAGATCCTTCTCTGAAGCTGGAAGGGCTAGATTCTAGCTTTACAAGTGGTTTTGTGGTTACCTCTAGGTTTCTCTCCATAGCCTTGGGAAATTATGGAGTAATAACATGTCACAAGGAAGGTACTTTGGGTACCACAAAGCCATTCTATTTTCAAAAAACTTAGAAATGAGATACTTGGTTTGTAGTCTTCTTGCTCTTGAGACAGAGCGACTTCCTCAAAAATTTTGCATCATTCTTCTTCACCTTGGTAGTATCATAACTTGGCTAGGGGGTTTTGTCCATAAGGGACTACTTGTTAGTTAAAACTTGACTCCATGAAAGAGTCAAAGTTACTCGATCTATAGTGGTGGTTTTGGGCACATGGTTTTGGTTTCCCATGGTTTTGTTCCCATGGAATGCATGTAATGAAGCCTTTAAAAGGCTTGGTAAAACTTCATTATGATGGGACAAGGGAAGTTAGTGGTGAAGGCTCACTTGGCCGATTTTGGCAAAGGACACTAATAGAATATTTTTAGCTAGTTTTTCCTTGGAATAAGGTTTTCTAGGATAAAACATTATGCTTTTTTTGTGATTTGTTGTTGGTTATTTTAATGTTTCTCTTAGTAAAATTAACTTTTTCTTGAGAAATTTTAACATGGTATAAGATCCAAAGGTTTATTTATGGCTCAGATACTTGAATCAGATCGATATATCAAAGCCAAGTGTTGGATTCAAAGGGACACCTTTGTCACCAATGGTTTATTTGGGTTGGTGAGTGTGAGAGAAGCATACGAGTATGTCAATAAGAAGAAAGCATATAAATGGAAGAACCAACCAAGAATGGGTTCTTGAGCAATGGAAATGGAAAGTGTGTGGAGTCTAGATTAGGTTCATGGTGTGGTTCGCATTGTCGTGTGTCATGTTGAAGGGAATGTTGTATAGGTTTCATAAGGAGGAAGACTAGGTGATGACCATGAAGCGCAGGAACATGGAACTAGAAGAGAATTAAAGGTCGGTGTGTACAAGTTCACAGGGAGACAAGCATGGAATATGGATCTATAGAGAAGAGCATCGAGCAAGAGGATGGACATAAAACCAATGAAAAAAATATTATTATTTTAGAATGGATTTAAAATTTTTATTACATGTAAATTGGCATTTTGATGTAAGACCTGGTAAGGCATGCATACCCTTGAGAAATTATCGATAAAGTTTGGAGTTACACCAAGGTGATAGGGGGCAAGTTGAATTATACACTAGATATAAATTTTTATGGGGGTGGGGCTTGAAGATAAGTGAGTTGGTTCACTTGGCCAGTTTCGCTAGTTTTGGTTAAGGGAAACCCCAAGTCAAGTTTTAAGGGGGGGATGTTAGGTAAAACTTGACTCGATGAAAGAGCCAAAGTTACTTGATCTACATTAGTGGTTTGGGGAACATGGTTTTGGTTACCATGCTTTTGTACCCATGGAATGCATGTATGATGCCCTTAAAATGTCTAGTAAAACTTCATTGCAATGGGCCAGGGAGGCGAGTGTGAAGGCTCGCTTGGCTAGGTTTTAGCCAAGGACACTACTAGAATTTTGCTAGTTGGTTTATGCCTGGATTAGGGTTTTACAAAATTAAAAATTGTGTTTATATCTTGTGATTTGTTTTTTTTTCTATTTTAATGTTTCTCTCGACAAATTTAATTTTCTCTCTAGTAATTTTAACAATATCTACTATTGGGTGGAAAATTGTTTTGTCTTATCATTTCGTCTTCAACATAGATATATAATTCATATCTTCTCAATAATTTCTCATTGTTTTGGTACAATAAATGTTTTCATGTAGGCCTACAAATTTGTGATTGAAATTATGCTTGTAAAAAAATGATCTCATTCAACTCAGTTGTGTATATTAGAACTGACATTAGTTTCACTTTGAATTACCATGAACACATGAATACTACTAGCTATAGGAAAACCATTAATAACGTTAATACTTTGTTTTGTTCACCATTATTTCAATGCTCAAACTATGTTGATGGCGATGGTTTTATATTATTATGGTTACATCTAAAAGTTGTCCTCTTGGTAAAATGGTTTCTAAAGAATTTATGATTCTATGTGTAAGGATTCTTATCTTTTTTCTACCCCTATACTTTTTAGTTGCAGGAGGAAAATCAATCTTGTTTGGATGTCTTATCTTGGTAACAACATGCTACACTAAATTCATTTCAGAAGAGGTGGAGAGGGAGACCTCAATCCAAAAACCTCTCTCCCTAAATGTGGCTATTCCGAGCAAGAGATAACCATCCTTATCATGCCCATGTAGTAGTTAAAAGGTTGCCCAATAATAAGAGCAAAACCGATTCCAAATCATTTGGGAAAAAAAAGACTGTCTGATGAAAACCCTCAAGTAGAAAATAGTTTTATATCAAGTGCTTGCTAATATGTTAATCACTTGATTTTTCTTCATAGTAAACCAATGGTAAGCTATTGACACTCTATTTGTCCATGCAAAAATGTAACAATGGTTGGCACTGATTACGAATGTGAAAATCAAAGATAAATCAATTTTCATGAAATAAAATTATACCTGTAAAATTACCATTTTCTTGGATATATTATTTATCGTTGGCACTGTTATTAAGTATAAATACAATGTCCAACAAGGAATTTTAATGTGGGATGTTTAATTATTTATGATTAGCAAATTATTTGGAACAACATAGGGTATGATTAGTCTTTTGTGAATAATCATAAATTGTTTGACATTTTTCCTTAATAAAAAAGAGTTGGCTTTATTCATCCAAACATTTCCAAATGGTTATATCGTCATGGAAGGGTGATTGATTCAATGTGTTCTATATGATGTGGCACAAAAAGGTAGTGCATTAATTTGTTTGAAAAAAAATGTGTAGAAATACAAAATTACATATTTATTGAATTTAATTTGATCAATAATATAAGCTTGAATAGACACGTTTAATTTGTGTTGATTAATGTGTTGGATGTTATTAGTCTAAAAGATAGCACTACTAGTATTGGTATGCTTTAACCAGAATTAGATGAGTGAGATGCTGTTATGAAAGCAGCTCAAGAAAAAGATAGAAAAGATAGATCAATGCCTTAAAATTTAGCCTCTTCGAGGGGGCAACCTCCTTTACATTACATAAATGAACAATTCTTGGATGATTCAAATGACAAAACCTCCTTTTTATATATAGGAGTCTAAGGAGTCACAATATAACCCAGCCGACCTAACAATAATAATATAAAGCCACAAAAATAACAATAGAGGGATTCTATGGGGCACAGTAATAACAATATGGGGGCAATAGGGGCACAACAATATTATAAGGGGTACAACTACCATAGTAATGGGGTAATCACTAGTATTATAGGGACCCAACATGCCCCTCTCCTTCAAAA
>APFE030283940.1:117518-196419 GCA_000404065.3 Pinus taeda | reverse complement strand
TTTTTTAGAAGCTTTGTCATACCATTAGAGCTGATTATCTTTCCCGGTTTCCTTGCAATACCCCTTAATACAACATCCTTTCCTTCCATAGAAAATTTCATGAAAAGTTCTTGAAAATTAAAAGCTATTGTACCCAAGGATTGTAGCCATTGGACTCCAATACAACATCAGCACCTCCCATTGGAATGGAAAGCATTGGGCTAGTCAATACATATTCTCCCATGGATAGCTTGATATTATGGCACTTTCCAGAGCAATTTATTGTTCTTCCATTTGCAATCATCACTTGACACTCTGGTGCTGGATATAGGAAGCAATTCAATTCTTTTGCTACCTTACAATGAATAAAATTGTGGGTACTTCCTGAATCAATCACACTATTACCTTTTTCTTCTTGATTTGTCCTTCTATCTTGATGATTTGAGGAGTGGTAATTCCCGCCAATGCATTACAAGATATGGTCGAATTCATTTGTTCTTCATCTAGGCTTTGTTCCTGGAGTATATCCTCTTGTTTTTACCTTTCTTGCTCCTTTTCTTCTTCCTCTTCACAATCTATGTAGAATAATTTCTTCTTAGCACACTTATGACCTTTAGTGTATTTGCTATTACAACTATAACAAAGCCCTTTTGCTAGTCTGCAAAAGGACCAACTTCCTTAGATCATATCTTTGCAAATATAGCACGAAAAGCTCTGAAATTTGGACCCAAGGTTCAGTGCGATTTTGTCTCAAATGGGTTTTTTTTTTCGCTTCTGAAACGTCGCAAAAAAAATAAAATATATATAATAATATATATATATATATATATTATATATATATATATATATATATATATATATATATATATATATATATATAATTATATATATATATTAATAGCGAAAAACCATGATCGACTTGTTGTCGGAGCAGCAAAACCCTAGAATCCAAAGCTCCTTAAATACCAAATGTTATGAAACCAGCTCAAGAAAAAATAGAAAAGATAGATCTACCGCCTTAATTCAGCTCTTGAGGGGGAAACTCCTTTACTTACATAAATGAACAATTTCTTGGAAGATTCAAAATGAAAAGCCTCCTTCTATATATAGGAGGTCTAAGGGAGTCACAATAAAACCCAGCTGACCCTAACCAATAAATAAAATTAAAGCCACAAAATAACAATATAGGGATTCTATGGGGCACAGTAATAACAATATGGGGATAATAGGGGCACAACAATATTAATAAGGGGTACAACTACAATAGTAATGGCGTAATCACTAGTATTATAGGGACCCAACACATGCCTTCCAAAAATGGGCTTTTTAAAGAGTTTATGGTTTCATGTGTCCTTTAATTTTGAAGTTAGAAGTTTAATATGACTTTTGACCGAAATGTGGAGAGCACAATATCAATTATTGGAGAGATCATACTTGTTTCTTTACGCATGAAGTTTTTATTTCCCAAGTATATTAACTTTATCCATGGTTAGTAATCACTGAATAGAGTTGTTTTTAATTATCAAATTGTGCTCATAGAGGTTATATTTAATCTACGTATTTATGCTTTGAAGTTCTTGTGGTTGTGTCTTTTAGGCTTTTTAGTGTAGATTGTCACAATTCTCATGTTATGTTAGATCTTGGTAATGATTTTTTATAGAAAAATAAATAGTTTTATGGTGATGTTTTAGTAAATGTGTATCTAAAAAAAAAAAATCTTCCTTTAGGTATTTTTTGGGCTAAAAAATTATATCATACTAAAAGCTATATTAGACTAGTGCATAAAACAATCCCATTTTTATCATTGGACCAATGTGGAAATAGGGGTAGTTTTTTTATGCTCCCACATGTAGAAGTTACCCCTTATTTAGGCAATATCCATTGTAAAAAATACTCCCATTTCTTAAAAAAAAAAAAATTTGACTAAGGCCTCCCAAGGGTCAACTGTAACCTATCCTAAAATAGTAAATTGTTGAAATGGTAAGGGGTCATACCACAACTTGAAATCACAAATTTGAAATTTCCATAATATTTTTTCTCTTCCCATTATCCCTTAGTGTTAGTCTCTATCATTCATTTGATACTTTCTACCTCATAATGGTTTTCAAGGATCCCTTAATCCCTTGATTTCAGTGGACTTTCCCATATTGACTTCAACATTTGTATTATAAGGGATTGCCTTAGATATAGTGATAGTGTTAGTGTATGCTCTGATACCATGTTTGGAACAAAAAATAATAGATAATAGAATCTAATTAGGGTTCAAACATAAGAGAAAATAACACTCCAAGATGATGGATGGTGTCTAGAGACATCGTTATATCATTGAAGTACAATGTATTATAATCAAAACATCACAATGCTAGTGAAAAATATCGCAATATATTGTTCTTCATTGTTGTTTATTTGACCCATAGGGTCCTTTATTTAGAGGAGCCAAATATCACCAATTCCTTGAATTATGAAGGATTGGGTACAATGACTCAGCCATTAGAACTATTTTTGATAAATACACACCATCTCATCAACGATAATTATGTTGGTTATTTGAATGTTCAAGTTGATCTGATGATCTAGTCCATTCCTTCGACCATTCTATTGGGGATACGACTAGTTGACCTCTATCTTCTAGTAGGTTACATGACCAACCTATTGACCACTCAGTTGATTGTTCCACAAGCTAATCATTCGACTAATTTTATGATGTTAGTTGAACCTTCAATTGGTTGTCTCCAAAACCTCTAAAAATGTGATGATTCAACAAAACTTAGGTTCCAACAACCCCCCATCAACACAATGTTATGTAGGACACACTCACCCATAATTGAAACTTCTCGTAGCCTAAGAAATCCACATAGATTGAAAAACTTGGGTTCAACCAAAGGCTTTGTAAATATATCATTGAGTTGATCATCAATGTTGTAATAAATAAGAGTGACAACCTTATCTTGAACCAATTATCATAGATAGTGGACAAGAAGTTCGACGTGCTTCATTTTACTATGTGCAATAGGATTGTCAGTGACCTGAATTGCACTTTGATTGCCACAATAAATAATAGTTGAGGTTTGAAAAAGAAATCCAATCTCACCTAAGAGTTGGTGAACCCAAACTGCCTCCATCCTTGCATTGATAATTCCATGATACTCTGCTTTAGTAGTCAAAAGAGAGACTACATGTTGTCTCTTGCATGACCAAATCATGGGTCCACCATTGAAGTGAAACACATATCCATAAGTAGATTTTCGATCACCATTGTTGCCTGCACATTCGAAGTCAATGAAGTTGACCAACGAACTTGAGCTTCATTAATATTTGATACCAAAGTGAGAGGCACATTTAAGATAACAAAAAATTATCCTTGTAGCTTTCCAATGACTTTATCGTGGATCTTGGATAAATCAAGAAACCACACTAACAGAAAATAAATGTAAGGACAACTCTGAGTCGAATATATGAGGCTACCAACTAGTTGTCAATGAAGGGTCACATGGAATTTCAGAGAGGGGAACTCTTGAGTCAAATTAAAATTAGATTGAAAGGGAGTAGCACATGGCTTACAATCAACCATATTGAATCTTTTCATTAGGTTCAATAATGAAGAGATCATCATATAAAGGAAAGACTTCAAGACCAAGAAATATATATAAAATACCAAGGTCAATCACTTCAAAGGTATCAGCATGCCCATTCTTCAATCTAAGAACTACATTTGTATTAGTACTAATCATAAGTAAGTTATCTACATAGACAATGGCAGTAAAAGTATCACCATTGAGATGTAATACATAAATACTATGATTAGATTCATAAAATTTGAACCCAAGATTGAGAAATAATCGATCAATCTTACATTTTAAGCCCGAGGAGCTTCCTTCAAACCATATCACAACTTTTGCATTCGATAAACAAGGCTAGAATCTATCACAAAACTAGAAGGTTTCTCCATGTATATTTATTCAGATAAGTCTCCATGAAGGAAGTCACTTTTAACATCCATCTGATGAATTTTCCATCTAGAACAAATGATAAGTAAAAGAATAAGTTAACATAATTCATCTTTGCAATAGGGGAAAAGGTTTTAGTGTAGTCAATGCCTTCTTGCTGTGAGAAGCCCTTTGTAACCAAACAAGCTTTGTGATGCTCAAAGGCACATTTAGAATTAAATTTGGTCTTCTATATGCCTTGACACTTGACAACATTATTTCCTTGTGGTTGAGGAACTAAAGTTTATATGTGACTGTTCAAAAGAGAATCAACCTTAGATTGCATGGCATGTTCCCATTCAATTTTTCCTTGTGCATTTGTAAAGGATTTTGGATCACAAGTTTCAGGAACATGAGCCATCAAAGGAAAGAATAGTGTGATAATTGTGACTTCAAGTCATCCAGTTGGTAGAAGCATCACTGACATCTAATCCAACGACTTTAATAGTTTTAACATCTCATTGAGGTAAACATTATCTCAAGGAATGAGCATGAGCTTCAAAAACTTGAGCAGAAGAGAATATTGATTTAGTTGAAGATGTATGATTAGTAATCTACTCGAGAACAATATTTGATGGAGTGATCAAGATATGAAAGAAAGGTATGATTGATCATGAACCATCAATAATGTCAATCAGACCATTGCTCATTTTTCTAGAAGAAGATTTCAACAACTTAATCCCAAAAGCTTTCTAATGAAAGATGAAATTTCTCCTAATATTGATTTGTTGCTTGACATGATCAAATGATCAATACGATTTTGGTTCATCAAAATAACCCATCATGATGCAATCATGTATTTTTTCATTTAATTTATTCTATAATCATTACGAATATGTTCCCAAGCGATGCATCCAACAACTCTAAGGTGACCAACAAAGGGTTTCCCACCATGTCAATATTAGACTAGATTCATAAAACTAACGACTCTAATTAGAACAAGATTTAAAAGGTAGTTGGCAGAGTAAATCACTTCAGCTCAAAACTTCATTGGTAGCTTTTTTGCTTGTAGAAGATAACAAGTCATTTCAACTAGGGTGTAATTCTTCCATTCTACCATGCCATTATACTAGGGAGTATGAGGGACTGACAATTTCTAGGAGATACCTGACCAAGTAAGGTAATATTCAAAAGCCAATTAATGTAATCTCCACCATTATCTAATCTCAAGCATTTAATTGAGTGATCAGATTTCTTTTTGACCAATACCCAAAATTCCTTTAATATTATTTAGAATATATACATCACTAGCCAATTAAGGCTTATTTATGTAGCAAAGAATTTGAACCATCTCCAGTGGTTTATGCACATGCCATGCTTTCCCAGAGTTTAAGGTTGCTTGATGATTCTTTCCTAGTACACATCCTTCATAGACTCCATTAGGTAGGAGTATATTTGGTAGGCCAACAACTATATTCTAAGTTTCTATAATCTGGATGCTTCTAAAGTTCAAATGTTTGACTCTTTCATTCTAAAGTTGATTTCACTTAGTTTTATATGCCACAAGAGCAGTTGGTTCATGGTCGGGTCAAGATATATCATAGAAATTATATAGTCCATCAATCAAGTCAAGAATACCTTTGGAGACAACCAACCCATCTTTATTTAAATTTTTAACAATGAACTCATATGACCAAAATTCAACAATTTTCCCAATCTGTGTCAATTGTGAAACTGACAATAGATTTGTGCTCAAACCAGGCACATGATAGACATTCAAGATTCTACCTTTTTGACAAGGAAATCAACATGATTGAAAATGTCAACTGAAAAGTCATATTCCAAGTAAAATTTTGCTTGGGAGCCTTATCCAAGAAGGAAAATAAAGAAGCGTCCTTTTCCATATTGTGGATACGACCATAATCAATGACCCATTCACTCTGTGCCATATGAGCATGCATCGCTTTCATTCCAATTGAGAAAGTAAACTTGTTGGTAAATCAATTAGCTAATCGTTTAGTTTCAAGTGATTTGAATTTATGCTCCAAGTCATCTCTCTTCTTGAAATAGGTTTTCTCCACATGTCCAACCTTCCCCTAGTGAGTACATGTCTTCTTCTTATGATTCTTCTTGGTTGATTCAATCCCATCATGCTTCTAAGGTTTTTGAACGAGATACTCCGGTTGATTTTGACTTTCCTTCTGTGTCAACTTGCCCTTACCTTTGAGAAAATGAGCTTGGTTCTTATTACCAAGCTTCCCTTCACTCAGGAAACATTTGTTGATCCTTGATAAAAAAAATCATAGAAGGTATCAGAGTATAATCCTTACCGTCTTCCTTTTGCGATTCTTAGTCAACCGAGAGTGAGGAAAAAACATATCATAAGATGTCCACATATTCTTAGGACCAATTCTATGAGTTGTCCAACTTTCTTCAGATATTTGTTCCTGCATGCACCCAATTTCAGTTTTAGATCTTTGATGCAAGTTAGATAGTCTTCAATTCTTTCAAAGGAATAAGGATCAAGAGAGATCAAATCCTTTTCTAATTTCATGACTTGACTTTCGTCGATTTTTTTCAAACAACAAATTTAAATTCTTCCTGTCTTCATGAGGGAAATCAATCTCACTCACATGAAAATGAATTTCTTAACCAATGTAGGTTTTGATGACCCAAATAGACTCATCTTTCTTTACATCAATGATAAACTTCATTTGATCATCCTTTGGATATGGAACAATGGTCTTCATATGCTCCCAATGCCCTTTTCTCTTCAGAAGGGTTTCCATATATGGTGCCCAAACAACATAATTTTTCCCATTCAAAATAACAGGGTCAATCTTAAACATCATCTTTAGAAAATTCTAATAGATCTGATCTTTCTCAAAAGAAATGTTCCATGCAACATATTGATTGACCCAGAGTCAATCACGAAAAGATCTAACTCAATATGATTTGAAAATAACAGGTTTAGGTCTTAAACCATCAACTTTGACACCATGTTGGGAACCAAAAGGAACTGATGAAAGAATCTAATCAAATATCAAACAAAAGAGAAAATAACAGTGCAAGAAGTTGGGTGGTGTCTACAGACACTATTATATTGTTAAAGCACAACACATTATGATCGGAACATCGCAATGCATAGAAAATAAGATCACAATATTTTTTTCTTCACTATTATTTATTTGACTCATAGGGTCCTTTATTTATAGATACCAAATCTAACCAATTTCCTTGAATTATACATGATTTGGTCTAATGATGAAGCTTGAAAATTACAAACATTTCTAGTAAATTTGCACTATTTCATTGACTATATTTATGCTAGTTACCTAATTGTTTAAGACGATTTGATGCTCCAATTGATTCCTTTGACCATTTAGTCAGGGATATGACTAGTTGACCACTATCTTCTAGTTGGTTATGCGACCAACTCGTTGACCACTCAATTGATTGTCTCGCAAGGTGATCATTAACTGATTATCTAGTGTTATTCGACCCTTTGATTAATTATCTCTAGAAGCTCCATAGATGTGATGAACCAACATTGCCTTAGGTTACAACATATAGTGCACCTTAGGCCCATCTTCCTCATGGGCGAGCACCTAAGACAAAGTAGGGAGAATTCTCATTGCTTTAACTTGGTTGTTTCTCACGTGCTTAACTTTATCTCATTATCACATATTTTAGATTTGTACACTTCATGGTTCAATGATCTAGTGGATTGTATTAGATTCCTAGTCATATGTGAGCTATATCATACCTCAAGTAGCTCCCCACATGTTCTAGGCACAACACTAGTTTCTAGAGATATAGCTCTAGTTGTTGTACTTTAGATGTTAGGCCTTAGGAGTTCCTCGTATTCCTAAGAAATGACAAACTTACCCCTATTGATACTAGCACCTTGACTCTAAAAGCTAGTCTTATATACCATGGTACCATTTTACTTATTGATGGGTTACCTTGGACAAAGTTGAGAGAGTTCTTATTGCTCTTAGAATTGGTAGGATCTCATTTTACTTCAGCTCATTCTTAGATTGTTGAGACTTGTACATAACTTTTATGATTTAGCCTCAATCATAGTTCCTTCAATTTGGTTGGCTTAGTTCCATTGTTCTTAGAGCCTTCAATTTGAACTTCCCTCATTCTAGTTCATTTTAATATTTAGAGCCCATTTCCTATTTAGTATGGCTTCCCAAGTTGTTTCCTTTTCCCCATCTAGGGAGGGGGCATTAACTCCTATGTATCCATATTAGTTATGGTGATTATGCTTCTATTTTGGACCCGGGATTTTCACTTCAATCATGTGCATGTAAGATTACTCATATCATTGTATTATACTCCAACACCTTTTTATTAGCATCACATTATATTGTATTAAGACCCCATTTGATCTCATTTTCCTAGCCCATTAATACCATGTAACACTGTTGTATCATTGTTATGAGATATATCGATGAGCATGGGTATGGTTATGTTGTACTCATTGAGATCCTATATTTATTATTGATATGTGGCTCTCCATGGACCTTCTATGGGTAGTCCTTCTTCCTTGGACATTCCTATCCCTCCTTGGTTCCCTATACTTGGATAAAGAAATTGTGGTGTGTTTAGGCATGCAATTTTCTCCTAGATTCACACACTAGGGAGCAATTTGTTATCACCTAAAAACTACTTGCTTGCCACATTTATGGAAATGATACCAAAATATATCACAATAGCATTCTTAACCTCCATTTCACCCATTTTTCCACTATCACATGACCTCTAACTCATTGGAAACTGCACAATTAAACCTTGATTTTGATGAAAAGAGTCCCTTTTATACATTACATCAAAAATTGTACTCCAAGCATATATAATACCCCCAAAATATGCACGAATTTGCCAAAAAAACAATTTTGATTGTTTTCGAGGCAAGTTTACTAAAACAAGAATTTAGTTATATGTGGACCACTTTAAACCCTAATTATAACTCCTAACCTTTATTTGGTCATCTTTAGCTACTATTTTCAAGATCATGTAAAGGGGGTTTAACCACTATGTTTCCTATAAAATTCTTGAAGTTTCTTTATTCACGATCCATCTTTTCATGGTAAGGCTATGTTGTGAAAATCACACCAAAAATCTTAAGGAGATCTTCCTCTTGCTATTGCATTCTTATCCAAGTACCTTGCTTGCACACTAGGGAGGGATCATACACACACTATGAAACCAAGGAACCCCCCCCCCAAAGAGGGGCTTTGGAGGCACAAGTCCTATTATGGCCATATCTAATTGGTGAAGTAGTTATTTTTTCATTCTTTTTAAACTCTTGTTCATGTTATAATGTCTTTTAATGCTTTGTATCTTCTATCCCATGAAAAGTGTGAATTTGAGAATGATATATGTAGCTTAGAATTAGAGTTTCTAACTTATAAACCTTTTATTTCCTACGCTTGATTCACAACCATCAAGTTAGTGTATTTCATACACCCTTGTCACAATTTTCACACAACAAATGCTATTTTGTGTTGGGCTTGGAGTATTTAGGAATTGGTTGCAATAATGAGCCTACAAAATCTCTTGAATATAAAAACGAGTTAGATAGAACTATTCCTTTTGTGTCTTTTACTTGTGACACAATCTCCATTAATGAGAGCTCAAATATTTTGTAGTTTGGTCATGCTGATGAACTTTCAAAACTTAGATGTCTACAAATAATATGGCACTAGAAATCATCTCTAATGAAAATGAGAGCATTTGCAGGTTTTATAATCATTGGATGATGTGTTCTAAGCTTTAATAAAGCTCCAGAAAATATTTTCTAAGCTATCAAGGGTTTGATCTTACCGCTACATTAACCCAGTTGTTGGAATAATATCAACCTCTATGTGGTGATGTGTTCAATAACTAATGAGGCTCTTAAAGTAACTAGTAATTTCTAGTGTGTTTATTCATTATTTTACTTCTTCCAAGGAATTTCACAAAGAGCATCCAATCTTATCTCTCTAGAGCTTATTGCCTTCATTGTATCCTACATATGGATTACAACATGTTTACCATCATCATAACTTGATGGCAAACATGTGAATTATTTTGGTCATACATTTTGCTCCTAACTTCATGGTATCACCTAAAAACTACTCACTTGTGACATTTATAGTAGTTTTACCACAATATATCACTATTGGCATGCTCAATCTCCATTTTAGCACTTTTTCCACCATCGTATGACCTCTAACTCATTGTAAAATACAAAGTTAAACCCCAATTTTGGCTAAAAAGGGATAGCGTAGATATTACCCCCAAAATTTGTGTCCCCAGTGTGAATGATACCCCCAAAAGTTGCATTTCTTCATCAAATAACTAGTTTTAATTGTTTCTAGGCCATATTTACTAAAACGAGAATTTAGCTATGTGTGGACTACTTTAAATGATGATTATAGCTGCCAACTTTGATTTTTTTTTCATCTTTAGCCACTAGTTTGAAGAACATGTCAAGGGGATTTTACCGCTATTTATGCTATAAAAGCCTTGAAGCCCGTTTATCCAAGATCCATTTGTTCACAGTAAGGTTATGTTGCCAAACCCACACCAAAAATCTTGAGCACCTCTTGCTCTTATCTATGTACCTTGCTCACATACTACGGAGGGGATCATACATACACCAAGCAAACTAAGGACCCATCCAGAGGAGGTGCTTTAGAGCGCACACGTCTTCATCAAGCTCTCTTCACCAATGCCATCTTGGTATACATATTTGGTAATGGATTTATTCTTTTATTATTTTAAACTCATGTTCATGTTATAATTTTCTTTCATATTTTGTATTTTGTATCCAACGAAGAATGCTAGTTTGAGATTAGTAGATAAAGCTTCGAGTTAGGATTTCTAACTCTAGAAATCTGTATTGCTTATGCTTGAATTAGAAACATTAACTTAGTGTATTTTGAACACCCTTGTCACAAATTGCACACAACAAATGGTATTTTGCAATGGGCTTGGAGTATGTCATATTGACGAATCTTCAAAACTTATATGGTCTACAGATAATGTGGCACTAGTAATAATCTCTAATGAAAATAGGCTTGAGCATTTGTAGGTTGATAATAGCTAGGTGATGTTTTCTAAAGTTAAAGATTTGTTAAGCTATAAAGGGTTTGACCTTGCACCTAGGTTAACTCATTTGTTGGAGGAGGAACAACCTCTGGGTGGTGTTGTGTTCAATGATCATATAAGGATCTTAATGTATTTGATATTTTATGGAATGTTTATTCATTATTTTACTTCTTCCAAGGAATTGGATAGAGAGTACCAAATCATACCTCTACAGAAGTTCTTGCCTCCATTTTATGCTAAATTTGGATTACAACATGTATGGTGTCACAATAATTTATCTATGAAGGAGTGTGGAATGGTCCCGACGTCCATGGGAAAATATCGAGTTGGATATCTCAGTGATGTATGATTTCTTATAATCAAACTTGTTTTTTTAGGGTTATTTGTGGGAAGTTGTCATTAGTTTTGATAAGATTATGATCTAAATTTTGAATCCATTAGAAAATAAATGTTATTGCATGTTCTTAGGAGATATGAAGCTTGTTTTTGTGCAAGTACCAATTCCATTAACCAATGTTCATATTTCATCCTCTCAAGGTTTCAATAAGACTCTCCACTTTGTTTTCTACAACTTTTAGGTGATTATAAGAGAAAATTTGAAGGTCTTAAGAGAGCATTAGAAGTTCTTAGGCTTCCTCTAGAAAAAATATCCTATGGTGAGATTAAGTAACACAAATATATGCTTCTTTAGAAGTTGATGTGGTCAAATGTCTAGGGATATGGCAGTCAAGATTGAATTATGTTTGTGAAGGATTCTAGTTTCCTAAATCTCTGATATCAATGATCCTTTGTTTCAAAGGAGAGAAAATATTTTAAATGCAAGTAAGATATAATTGCATTGCTCTTATGGATTTTAGTTTTGTTGTTTATGTAGATTTTGTTGAATTATATTTGAGGAGGCTAATAAGAGCTTAGTGTTTATCAATTATTCAAATTGCCTTTTTAATGAGTGTGTATTCTCTTTCTATGGTTTGTGAATGAAGTATTTTCATGATATAGATTATAAGTTTTCTTCTATAAAACAATTTAGAAAGACGAATATTGGTAGAAATGCTTCTCCTAATTTTGTAAAAGAAATGATTGAGATGTTAAATTGGAAAGTGGTCCAACAATTCCATCATTTTAAAATCTTATTAGACATTTTTTTGAAGATATGCCTTAATTATCTTGGAAATCACCTTTAAAAATCTACATTCTTTTGAAAATGTACCTTAAATCACCTTCAAGTATCCTTCAACCTCACCTTTATATCACAAAACTTTAGATTATCCAAAACTATTACTATTCAAATAAAAAACACAAAAATAATAAAAAAATTAATCACATAATAGTATTGATTTAAACCACCCCTGATAGTTAAATAATAAAAAATATTTATAATAATTTTTTGACATAATTTACCTTGAAACCTATTTTTAATTATTAATTATTATTTTTTAATCTGAATGGAAAAAAATAAAGCATCAAGCAGATACTATGAAATTAGAATCACAACAGTTGGTAGACGACTAATGTGCCCACAATAGTACACAGAGTCGTTATATGGATGGATTGAAGATTTAGTACCTCTGTATATGTGACATCACATGAATATATACACAACTGGTGGACCCAATTCCGAGAAAGTGATCTCCTCCAACTTTTTCTTTCTATTCCTGTTCCTATTCCCAACGATTTACCTTTCACAAAGGAGCCCACTTTGTTTTGGCAACCTACATCAACTGTCACCCAAAAGTCATAACATTTTATTTGGTCTCTATTTTCAAAATTCTATTAATTTGCTATTCGAGCGATGACCAGCCACCGCACAATACCTGGCGGGGGAAGTGCAGGCGCAAAAGGGGCTAGAATTTGCTGTTTCCAGTGGCAGATCTGCCGATCATCGTTATTATCGTTGAATTCTCCATATTTTATTCTGTTTAAGGACACCAACACCTCAGGAATACATTAAATACAAGTCAGGCTCGCTTCTTCAAAAAATCCTGTACATCTTGACTGAAAATAACCGTGAAAAGATTTGATTCTTGATGCCAGAATTAGGAAACTCTGCAGAATTTGGTGTTTTCCTTGTGGAAAATTGTGGAAATTGGATTAATTCTGAGCCCATTTTAACGTTTCTTCCATCTTTGATATCAGCTTAGTGAAAACTAGAAAGCCTTACCCCTCTTAGGAAAATTCTAGCCTGGCTTTTAGGCGATGGTAATTTCGTTTTTGTTCCAGGGCCGCGATTCAAAAAAATTCGGGGTTTTGGATCCATTATTTGGGACAAATTTGACGGAATTCTGAGATTCGCACCTTTTGAAGGATTTGGGTAAATTCAAGGCTTATTGCAATCAGCTCAATTCCGGATTTGCAGGCTTTTCTGCCGAACTTGATAGAATTTGGTTTCGGTGACTGGGGCAATCACGCGCAGAGCCCTGCGGTTGTGTTTTCGGTAGTGTTTTAGAGGGGTATTGACTTACACGAAAGAGAAAGCGGCAGAATTTAGAGAAAGAATGGCTGGCTCATATGGAGATTACGGTCCAAAAATAGACTATGTGTTTAAGATTGTTCTGATTGGTGATTCCGCTGTTGGTAAGTCACAGCTGCTTTCGAGGTTTGCGAGGAATGAGTTCAGCTTGGATTCAAAGGCCACCATAGGAGTTGAGTTCCAGACCAGGACTCTTATGATTGATCATAAAACAGTCAAGGCACAGATATGGGATACTGCTGGGCAAGAGAGGTTTGTTTTCTTGGTCGTTTTGGTTCCCTTTATATTTAATATGTTTATTCTTAGGCGGTTTTCCATGATCTCTTTGCCTTTGGACGGGAGAGTTCTTTGTTATCGTGATCCATTAAACCCTAGGATCAATTTTAACCGCAAATAACAAGTGCATCCCCTTTAGAAGCTTAAGATTTAAATATGTGTGGGGTCCTTTTTGTGTATAGATTTTGTGGCCAGTTGATGCAGAGCCTGAACTGCCAAACAGTTCTTCTGCCACTTGCAGAATTAAGACCCTTTTGCATGAGTATTGAGAATATATATATGTTTTCCTTGATGCTATCTGGTCAGATAATTTTTATTGCATAAACCTTTCTAAGCACTATAAGGGTCAACGTGGTGATCTTCACCTTCCAACCAATGAACATGCACAAGACGAATGTACAGAAATCACCCATTTTTGGAATTTTATGTAGAATTTGCCGACGATGGACTGGATTTTTAAGAGTTTTATAACTGTAGCGTATATTTTAGATAAAATTGCTAATTTACAAAATTAATCAGAAATTAGCCATTCGAGCGTCTTAACCGGGGAACTGAAATTTTCATTCATCTTTTCCTGGATGTTTATTATTCTTCAATGTGACAAAACAAAGTAATAGTTTTCAGTGACTTGCCAACCAATGGTTGTTTTTTATATTGTTGTGAATTGTGGTTTCAATTATTGTTGTGAATTGTGTTTTTTTTAACGGGTTGGTTCTAAATTTTTTGTTATATTTAAAATGCCACTTTACTAGGCAGGTTGGGGAGTGGTCTACTAGTTATTTCCCTTGCATAGCATGATAACTAATTTTGTTCCTGTTGTATCGTTTTCCTGCACCTTCATAAGCTCTAACATCATGGTCACGCCTCGCAACTTGCACCTAGTCTTAAAAAGCAGGGCCTCAGTTGCCTTAGCGATCTGTTCTCTGTTGTCCGTGTCTCCTATTGAGTTCGTTAGATGTTGAAATGAAAAAGCTTTGCTGTGACCTCTGTAGTGTCTTGCTACTGATTAACTGGGGCTGAATATCATAGATGCATGAGTAGGTTTAATGGATAAGAGTATATGTTATCTCGTAAGAGTTCACAGGTTCAAATTCAGAGAGAAGTAGAATATGTATACCTCTGTAAACTTTAGCAGTCAAATTGCTGTATGGAGGTGGGTCCCTTGTTCCACAAACAAGAGAGCTTCATACACCAACTTAGTGTTTGGAAAGAGGTCACAGGTTCAAATCCAGAGTGAAGTAGAGTATGTACACCTCTGTAAACTTTAGCAGTCAAATTGCTGTGTGGAGGTGGGTCCCTTGTTCCACAAACAAGAGAGTCTCATACATCAATTTGGTGTCTGGCTTGGCTGTAACCTTATATATGAATTATTGGTTTATTTTTCTCATGAATGTAATTTCAATATAATGATGCATCCGTCCAACTTGGAAAACAGGGGGAGAGAAAGAAACCCTATTAGTTATCAATAAGATAAAATCTTGAGAATTTGCAATGAAAAACATGAGCATCTATTTACGGCAATAATGCAAGTGAAATAATGTTTCTGAACTAGTAAGTATACTGATTATGTCATTTCATGTGAAGTATAGGCTCAACTTGCCGATAAACCCCAAGCATATTTGCCTTCATCGTAAGCAATTACTGCCTGTCAATCATGGATTTAGCCATCGGATAAACCCTATAGTTTGTGACGTTTTACTGGCTCTGCAGTCTCCTAACTTTGAGCTCTATTCTCACCTGAATTGAAGGGGTGAGTATTGATCCTTACAGTGAAGGGATACACTTAAGGTGGATATGGGTTATTAATATTACTATATATAGCGTTTGATAGTTGGATCATAGTAAACAAGAGGCACAATTAATACAAGCTTCTTACAAAATGCATGTGCAGAAATAATAACCAGCATTGTCCAGATTGGTAGAGTTTAAGGACTGTAAGGGAATTTCCTTATGACATACAATGAATATCATGACATGGACTTGTAAGAGTTATTTGGTGATTACTAATTGTTTTGACCATCGCTTTCTTTGTCCGTGAATAGGTACAGAGCAGTAACAAGTGCTTACTATCGGGGTGCTGTTGGGGCTATGCTGGTATATGACATAACTAAGCGACAGACATTTGATCATGTGTCCCGTTGGCTCGAGGAGCTGAGAAGCCATGCTGACAGTAATATTATTATTATGCTCATAGGCAACAAATGTGATC
This sequence comes from Pinus taeda, assembly GCA_000404065.3. Taxonomy (NCBI): domain Eukaryota; kingdom Viridiplantae; phylum Streptophyta; class Pinopsida; order Pinales; family Pinaceae; genus Pinus; species Pinus taeda. Next base: position 180,455 of record APFE030283940.1, on the reverse strand, counting down.
TTGGTAACTTGCGTGCAGTTCCGATAGATGATGCAAAAGAATTTGCTCAGAGGGAAGGTTTGTTTTTCTTGGAGACTTCTGCACTCGAGGCAATTAATGTAGAAAGTGCATTTTTAACTGTTTTGACAGAAATCTACAGGATAATCAGCAAAAAGGCCCTCATTGCAAATGATGATCAAGGAAATGGAAATTCAGCGTTGTTAACAGGCACCAAACTTAATGTTCCTGTGGAAGTGCAGGAAGTCTCAACGAACAAGAGTTACTGTTGTTCATCATGATAACTTGTTGATTTGGTATATCCTTTCCTTTTAATGGTCTCAGGTATTCATTATTGGTGAAAATATAAAGGAGTTGCATTTTCTATTCTCTTAGCAAGGACTTTGCACTTCGGATAGAGCCCTTCTTGATCTTGTAATCTGGACTCGCTTGAGGCCAGTATTTTGCTAAGTGGATTTTAGGTATATGTGGTTATCAGGGTCTATTGATTTCGTATTTTATGACCTTTTATGAGCTGCTGAAACACATATTAGAGAATAACTGAAGAGATCTCAGATCTCTCATCCGTTGCTTGATTTACTTCCTGTATTTTGGAATAATTTTTTAAAATTAATTAGTGCCAACTGTTTGTGGGGTGATTATGTTTGCTTGTTCTGCCTTACTCTCCCTCCCCTGCATGGCATGGCCTATTTGTATGTGAATAATAACAAGGAGATATGCTTAAATCTCCTTTCCCTTTCCCATTCAACTTTTGGCTCTGATTTAGAAATATGTATAACTTCGAGGAATCAATGAAGCTAAGACTATGCAGCTTCTTGTTCAGCTTCGATCTCTATAAAGGAAATATAGGTCAAATATCATAATAAGTGGAGTGGTTTCATATGCCATATTAACATTTGTTTTCACCAACATAATTTGTTTGTTTATTGGTTAAGCAACAATAGAAAAATTATTATGTTTTAACAGGTTCTTGCGATCTTCTTCTGTAAGTTTTCTGTTAAAGCCTTTTATGAATTAACTGACAATTGAGGAGGAAATTGTTTTTTTTTTTAATGTAAATCTTTTGGAGGCAGTTACGAGTATATTTACTACTGGATATTACTAGAAAAGCTCAGACATAATATTCTTCGAAGTAAAATTGTGTAAATAACCCTTTTGACACCAAAAAATTGTCGGCATTGAACATTTCAAAAGCCTTGCACTGTGGAAAGTAAATATTGGAATGAAACCAGATTTCAAGCCCAATTTGATACAGTCTGAAAAATCCGTGAGTTGCTACTGTATGAGATCGTTTGTAGTCGTTAATAATGATCTTGAGAATGGATTATTGGCTGCCCTAAGATGACTCAGGATGAAATGGTGCTGCTCAACGTTCTGGGCCAAGTCTCTTAATGGTTATTGATATTTTATGTGTGTGCATGATATTCGTATCCTCCACTCTATAGAGAAACAAAGTTAAATAACGATTTAATGTAAAACCTGAAGCATGTTTGAAACTTAGTGTTAAGATATTCATTTTCCTTTCTTCAAAGTTTCTTTCACAAAATGAAATCTTTATTACACACCTGTGTCACATACATGTATAGTCTCTTTTAAGATGCAAATTTTTTAATTTAACTCAGCCTTTTATACAAATAATTTTGCATAGTACCTTTTTTTTATATTAAAAAGTTAGTGCATATACAAGAAAAGTAAACTAAACCAGTCATAGAATTAAATGAAGTTTTTTTTGTAAGTTTGGTAGGACTTTCTGATTTTCATGTCCATTACACCCCGCTACTGGGAAGGGTAGCCCAAGATTTGAACCCAAGACTTCTGGTTTGGTGAGACTTCATTTCCACGACCACTGCCACTTGAGCTACCCCATGCAGACTAGAATTAAAGGAAATTTTTCTCAGATTTAAATGTCAAACTTTATTTCTCACACTTCGAAAACACTTGCAACGATTAAATCAGATTTATGAGATAACAGGGCACATTCAGATATGAAACAAAGCATCACAGACCTTCTACGACATTGAAAAAAAATAGTTTTATAGGATACCAGGGCATATTCAGATGTGAAAGAAAGCCTGACATACTTTGTTTAACGTTGGACTTCGGATCCATGGAATGCCAGGCCATATTCAAATATGATTCAAAGCATTACATAGTTGCATGATTAATTTTTACAAGGAATTTAAGCTCTCTAAGGAACTTAATACGAAAAATTAAGTAGAAGCGCTAATGTACAAAATACTTTTGAAACACATTTATATGCCATCTTCCTAAGTTGTGATAAAAAATGCATAACAAATTAATTAGATAAAATTTTCTGCAACATGCAGTTTTAATAGGTGAATGAGTTACTGATCAAGAAAGAAAGAAGGCATTTATAGTTACAGATTAACTAAGAAAGGCATATAACTGACAGGAAAACTAAATGCAAACACACAAGTAATAACACAGGAGTTACGTGGTAAAACCTTGACAGGGTGTCAAGGAAACATTCACGGGGCAAGGGATTGGAATCTCTATTCAATCAATAAATGATTCTCCATATAATAGTTTGGACATTCATCAGTCTTATATGAGTCTCCTCAGTTACATAACCGATGTTTTGGTATAAAACTAACTTGTTAATAATTAATACATTTTACCCAAATTTACATAATTAGTTGTCAAACTTCCAGCAAACTCCACTTTGACAACAATTTTCCTAATCCCTTGGCCATGCCCATTCATCATCTTTTCTGCAAGCCAAGAGAAGCTAAACACCATCACAGCTTCTCGACTGTAACTGGCTTTGTGAATATGTCTGCACAATTTTCTTGCGTATGGACCTTTTGAAGAGCTACTTTTCCGCCATCAATCACATGTCTCAAAAAATGATACCTTACATCAATGTGCTTGGTTCTGTTGTGATAAGCAGAATTTGTAGCCAAGGGAATAACACTTGATTGTCACAAAGTACATTCACTTTCTCCTACGTCCTTCCATCTCATCAAGTAAACCCTTTAACTAGATTGCTTCTTTACTGGCATCTGAAGCGGCTATATATTCTGCTTCGGTAGTGGACAATGCAACTGTTTCTTGAAGTTTTGACATCCAACTAATTTCTCCACCTACAAGAGTAAAGACATAACCTGTAGTAGATCTTCTTTTGTCCAAATCACCTGCATAATCAACATCTACATATTCGTAGACTGATCCTTCACTACCATTAAAGATGATGCAATGGTCACTTGTGCCTCTTAGATATCGAAGCACCCATTTCATTGCTCGCCAATGTTCTTCACCTAGATTTGCCATGAACCTGCTGACAACTCCAAATGCATGTGAAATGTCAGGTCTTGTAGATACCATCGCAAACATTAAGTTGCCTATAGTATTTGCATATGGTACATGAGACATATACTGCTTTTCTTCATCAGTTTTAGGACTCAAAATTGAAAAAAAGCTTAAAATGGGAAGGTAAATGAACATTAACAGGGTTCACATTGTTCATACAAAACTTTTCAATTTCTTTCTCTACATATTTCTGCTTTGATTACCAAAGCTTACCATTTTTCATGTCTCTATGTATCTCCATGCCCAAGATATGTTTTGCTACTCCAAGATCATTCATATCAAATGTCCTAGAGAGTTGAGCCTTTAACTTGTTGATCTCTTCTATGCTTTTGCTTGCAATAAGCATATTGTCAACATACAAAGCTAAGATAATGAATATGCCATTGAAACTTTTGAAGTATACACAATGATCATACTCACTTCTAATAAAGCTCTGGCTCACCATGAATGAGTCTTTCTTGTACCATTGTCTCGGAGACTGCCTCAAACCATACAATGATTTCCTGAGCTTGCAAACTAAGCTTTTGTTGCGACCTTGTACAAAACCTTCTGGTCATTCCATATATAACTTTTCATTCAAATCACCATGTGGAAAAACTGTTTTAACATCTAACTATGCTAACTCAAGGTTAAGTGATGCAATTAGTGCCCACACAGTACAAATAGAAACAAGTTTTACAACTGGTGAAAAACCTCATGAAAGTCGATACCTTCAACCTGAGAATATCCTTTTGCTACCAGTCTTGCCTTATACCTTTCGATACTTCCATCAACTTTCCATTTCAGTTTGAAGACCCACTTGCATCCAACAACACTTCTCCCTTCAAGAAGTTCTACAAGATCCCAAGTATTGTTCTTGGCTAAGGAATTCATTTCTTTTTTCATAGTCATTTTCCATTTTTTGCTATCTGTATCATCCATTGCTTCCTGATAACAAGAAGGTTCCCCATCTTTAGTAATCAAAGCAAAAGATGAAGCGGAATCTTCATACTTTTTGAGAGTTTTTCTTTCCCTTATAGACCTTTTTAGAGTGACTGGTTGCTGGACTGGTTCAGAAACTTCAACACCTTCCTTTGTATCTTCAACACCTTTTTCTCCAGAAGTCTCTTCTTCCTTTTCACTGTCACCGAAAGGTCTAGCCTCCAACTAAATTTGTTAATTTGGCGATATTTGTTCCTGTTCAATTCTTTCAACATTTGATTTTAAAAGAGAAGATTCATCAAATGTTACATCTCTACTAATGACTATTTTCCGTGATGTAGGATCCCACAATCTTTTCACTGCATAGTCATACCCAATAAAGACACAACATTTCGATTTTGGATCTAATTTTGAACGCTGATTTTTAGGAATAAGAGAATAAGCATCACAACCAAATATCCTTAAATGTGAATAATCACAAGACTGATCTGTGCAACCTTCTTTAGGAATTTTACAATTAATTGCTACTGAAGGTGCCCTGTTAACTAAATAATAAGCAGTGGATACTGCTTCTGCCCACAACTCCTTTTGCAAGTTAGCATTACTGATCATACTTTTGGCTCTTTCCATAAGAGTTTGATTCATACGTTTAGCAACACCATTTTGCTGAGGAGTATAAACAGTGGTTTTGTGTCTAATAATTCTCTTATCCTTACAGTATTGTTCAAATTCTATTGAAGTGAATTCACCACCATTGTCAGTTCTTAAACATTTAATTGATTTGCCTGTTCTTTTTTCTACCATTGCTTTAAACTGTTTAAAGACATTGAATACATCAACTTTCTTTTTTAACATAAAGACCCAAACTTTACAAGAGAAATCATCAATAAACGTTAAAAAATATAGAGCACCTCCATATGATACAACAGGAGATGGTCCCCACAGATCAGAATGAATATAGTCTAAAATATCTTTACTATTATGATTTCCAGTTTTAAATATCTGTTTACACTGTTTTCCATACACATAATGTTTACAGAAATCTAACTTCAAAGATTTCAGATTCGGAAGAGATTTACGTTTCATCAATATCTGAATACCTTTCTCGCTCATGTGACCCAATAGTTGATGCCATAAACGAGTACCTGCTTCTTCTTTTTCTGACGCAATCGTTGCTTCATTGATCTGAGTACTTCCTTTGAGTTTGTAAAGATTTCCAACATTTTCTGCTTTTATAACAACTAGGGTGCCTTTAAAGACTTTAGCACACCATTCTGACCTGTAAACTTATAACCATGCGAATCCAACACTCCCAAAGAAATAAATTTTTTCTTCAAATCAAGTACATGTTTAACACTAGTTAATGTTCTAACTATGTTATCATACATTTTAATCTTGATATTTTCCATCCCAACAGTCTGACATGATACATTATTACCCATAAACACAGAACTACCATTTACATTTTCACATGAAGTAAACCAATTTCTATGTGGACACATGTGATGAGAAGCATCGGAGTCTAACAGCTAGCTTTCTAAACCATGAGAGACATTACATACAAGTGAAGTTTCATCTATCATACATAATTCTTCAGCAGGTAAAACTTCGTCTATCATACCTAAATCGACCTGATTTGCTTCCTTCTTTGGGTTATCAGATTCTTTTCGTTTCCAACAGTTTTTCTTCAGGTGTCCAATTTTATTGCAGTGCTAACAATTTTCCTTACACTTCTTTTCCTCTGATTTAGATCTAGAAGACTCCCTTGTTTTTTCTCCTCTTTCCTTTGGCCATCCTCTAGCTATCATGGCTTCTGATGCAGTTGTTTCAATACTAGATTTCCTTCGTATTTCTTCAGACAAGATAGCTCCCACAACTGATTCAAATTTCAAAGAATCAGCGGTGCTCAAGTTGCTTGAAGTTACGAAGTGATCCCATGATTCGGCCAAAGAACACAACAAGGTTATAGCTTTGTCTTCTTCCTGAATTTTAACTTCCATATTTGTTAATTGGCATATAAGTGTATAAAAAACATTCAAATGTTCTGCAACTTTTGAACCCTCCTTTGTTCAAAGACTGTACAGTTGTCTTGTCAGAGAAATTCTATTGGTTAATGAATTTGTCATATATAGTTTTTCTAGTTTTTCCCATAAACCTGAAGCTGTACTCTCTTCAACAATGTTGAAGAGAACTTCATCCGTCAGACATACCATGATGGTACTGAGAGCTCGGGCATCCAAGTCCTCCCAGTCCGAATCAGTCATAGTTGTAGGTTTCTTAGTTGCCCCGTCCAATGCCTTGTGAAATCCTTGTTGCACCAGCAGATCCCTAACTTTCAGTTTGCAAAGAACAAAATTGCTCTCGCTGGTGAATTTTTCCACCTTGAATTTTGTATTCGACATCTTGGCCATTTTTTTCTCCTAAGATTTCATTCTTTCAACTAGTGTTTATATTTTTTTTCTTTCCCTTTCTTCAAAAAACTTTTTGTATTCAAAAAAAATAATTCCCTTTTTTTCAAACAGAAAAGCAACCCTTCAACAGATTTTTCCTTCAAATTAATGAAAATCTTTTGCTTTTCTTTCCTTCAATTTTAATGAAGAAAAAAAAACCCTTTGATTTTCTTTCCTCCAAATTTGAACAAATTTATGAAAAAAATTTCTCTCAAATTTTGAATTCCTCTAGCAATACCCGTGGTTTCTTCAATTTTTGGTTTCCTCACTCTGGTCAATGCAGAAGCAGAGAGAAACCAACACTGGCAACACACAGAGAAGGGTTCTGCCAGTTCTTCTTGATCACGCAGGGTCTTCTAGCAGTTTGCAGCAGCGTCCTCAGCCACGCAGAGAACAGACGCAACATTGAGCCTCCACGCTTCATGCCGCAATGAGCCTCCAAGCCACACAGTGACGAGTCTCCCTGGTCCACACGTAGATTGCCCTCAGACACACAGAGGTCAAGGTTGTGCTCTTGCAACACTTCTGGCAACACGCAAGCTCCTTCACCACAACTCTATGCACGCAGAGACCACTATGGCAGCGTGGTCAATGACAGAGCGGTTATCACACAAGGACGCAGAGAGTTCGCTCTAGTCCACACAGAACAGAGGATTCTTCTCCAGCACATCGCAGAGAATACACGCAACAGATGGCACGCGACTCTAGTCTTCATGGCCTCCCCTCCTTACGCAGAGAATACATGCACACGCAGAGGGTTTGTGGCTCTGGTCTTCACAGCTTCCCCTCCTCACACAGTGAATACACATAGAGGGTTTGGTCTTCAGCATTCCAGACTCCTTCTCATTCCACGCTTCCACACTCCTCCTCCCCAGCACGCAGCAACTCAACTAACCTTGCTCTGATACCATTTGTAGTTTTAATAGGTGAATGAGTTACTGATCAAGAAAGAAAGAAGACATTTACAGTTATAGATTAACTAAGAAAGGCATATAATTGACAGGAAAATTGAATGCAAACACACAAGTAATAACACATGAGTTACATGGTAAAACCTTGACAAGGTATCAAGGAAACATCCACAGGGGCAAGGAATTGGAATCTCTATCCAATCAATAAATGATTCTTCATACAATAGTTTGGACATTCATCAATTTTATATGAGTCTCCTCAGTTACATAATCGATGTTCCGGTATAAAACTAACTTGTTAATAATTAATACATTTTACCCAAATTTACATAATTAATTGTCAAACTTCCAACACAACAAAGATGGACTTCACTTGTACAACTTTTCTAGTCAGAGATCTCGTACTTGCAAGTTATATCATTAATGTAAATTTCGGAAATGTGTAACGAATTAATAACATCAAGCACACCTTAAAAAAACAGACTTCTATTATTTTTGTCTTCCTTCTATGACTTTTCTTTGAAGATATCTCCTTCTTGAGAGTTCTAACATTTACTTAAATTTTCAAGTTATGATGTTTGTATGCTTAGTATCATCTTTCCTTCATCTCCTTGCTATTATATCTCCTTTCTGGTGTATGTTGAAGAGACAATGGAAAGCAGCTATGAAACTAGTATAGTTCCATCATAATTTTGGATTTATCAAATGTCAAGAGCAAATCAAATCTCTCAAGATGCAAACCACTTTTTAAGAGCAAAACTTGAAGAAATGTTTGCACCATGAAAGACTTGATTCCTCTAAGCTCTTGGTAGATCTGAAATTAAGATGGATCTATGTTGATTTTTTTTTGTAAACTTGGCAGAACTACATCTTCATCATGTCCAATATATCAGCTCAATCGGGATAGGGAAGTGAACTGGTGACTTCACATCAAGGAGTGCCTTAACAGAGCACCCAATCATCGTCTATCCAAGACCCCATGGATGGATCTATGTTGGTGTTAAGAAACACACTAATAAAATGTTGTAACTAGCATAAATATTTTAATTTCATTTTTTATGTCTATATTGAATTATTTTTATCATTAATATTTTTTAGAATGTGACATATCAACCTAGTGGGGTAGCTCAATTGGCAATCACTGTGTTTTGAAGTAATATGTAAAGTATGAGATTAAAAGTTCGAATTTTTGTGTCAAACCAACAAAAAAAATGTTAAAATGTGTAAAATGTTAAAATTTGTTACTCAACATGTATATTGAAATATTGGATATACATTCCACATTAAACCTTTTTTGTTATTAATATTTTTTAGATATATCAACTCCACATTAAGAATAAGATAAATAACACATCTCAATCTCAATGGAAAGTGAAAATATAAGAATCTTTTTAATTAAAATTACTTTATTTTACTTTTTTTGTTCTTAATATTTTTTAGATATGTTAACACCATATTAAGAATTAAATAAATTACACATCTCCATCTCAATAAAAAATGAAAATATAAGAATTTTTTTAATTTTTTTTAACATAAGATATAAAATTATGAGAGAGTAAATAAATGTATTTCAATTAATATGATAGACACATACTAGTTCATTCCTAAATAATCTACCAAACTAATTATAATGTTGCCTTCCTGTTTGATATTGTCCCAAGTTATTGTTGATGCTAAGCAAGCTTGTATAAATCCACAAGCAATTTAGTAAAATGATCCATTCAAACACAAAAATCCCTTACTCTCAAAATGTAAGGTAATGTATTCCACAATTTCAATTCACTTGGTCACAAATTGCAAAATTTATAGTCTTAATGTTGAGGATTTAATTGCAGAGGTCATAAGGAATATAAGATATATGTGATGATTAATATTTCTAATTCAGCCAAATCAAAATCAACTTAGTGACCTATCTAAATCATCATAAATTTAATGATTGATAATTTTAAGTGTAGTTTGCTTATTCTACATTTTGATCTTATGTTTTTATTTCAAAGTTTAAATTATTTGTTAAAATTGCATATCAGGAAACAATTTGTTGAGCTCGAATTGTTGTGAAACTGTAGTTGTTGCACACCTTAGGATCGTCGGGGCTGCTTGGCCATGGTTTCAATGTCAGAGGGGATTTTCCTCTTTTCAAATTTGACTTTGACACTGCCATGTTTAATCTCTTGGGAAATTAGAAATTTGTCCATAAATCTTGTCTCCTTCTCTTATCTTTTTTTCGGAAATTTGTCCATATCTGGCCTTATTCTCTTGTTTTTTTTTTTTGGAAAATTTGTCCATAAATCTTGTCTTCTTTTAAATTTGACTTTGACACTGCCATGTTTTAATTTCTTGTCTTTTTTATTGAGAAATTTGTCCATAAATCTTGCCTCTTTTCAAATTTGACTTTTATACTGCTATGTTTTAATTTCGTCTTTTTTTTTTTGGGAAATTTGTCCATAATATTGGTTTTCATTATTTAAAAAAAAATTGAGTAGCTTCAAAATGTCAATCTTCCTTTTGTTGCACCTCTCGTGTGATTTACAAGTATTATGGATATGTGGGTTCAAAAGAATTGGATCTTTTTAATGAAAGAGTAAATTATGTTGTTTAATATAGATATTGAAATATTTTATTTATGGTTAACACTAAAATATTTCTTGTTTTTAAATATATTTCTTGTTTTAAATATCATGTCAATTGAACATAAAATGAATTCCACATCATGTATTATCAATAAAATTATTTTTACATGTTATTTGTAAAAATTACATATATCTCTCATAATATAAAGTAAATTACAATTTTTTTACTTTCAATTATTTTATCTCTGAATATAAAATTGAAATTAAGTTGGAAACTGAAGTATTTATCTATAAGGTCAATCTTCCTTTTGTTGCACCTCGTCATGTGATTTACAAGTATTATGGATATTTGGGTTCAAAAGAATTGGATCCTTTTAATGAAAGGGTAAATTATGTTGTTCAATATAGATATTGAAATATTTTATTTATGGTTAACACTAAAATATTTCTTGTTTTTAATATATTTTTATTTTAAATATCATGTCAATTGGACATAAAATGAATTCAACATCATGTATTATCAATAATATTATTTTTACATGTTATTTGTAAAAATTACACATATATCTCATACTATAAAGTAAATTACAATTTTTTTACTTTCAATTATTTTATCTCTCTATATAAAATTGAAATTAAAATGGAAATTGAAGTATTTGATCTATAACTGATATTAAGTTTTTTTTTGTTATTACTATTTTTTAATTTGTCAATATAAGTACTATTTTATTATTTTTAAATGTAACATTACATAAAAACAATTTAAATGTATTTCAATTAGTATGATAGATACATACTAGCTCCCTCTTAGATAACCCACCACACTAATTACAATGTTGCCTTGCCATTGTTGTTTAATTTTGTCCCAAGTTATTCTTGATGCTATGTAAGCTTGTATATAATTAATAAGCCATTTAGCAAAAGGGTAAATTCAAATGCAAGAATCCATTACTCAAAGAAAGATAGGTTCAAAACGTGAGGTAATTTATCCCACAATTTCAATTCATTTGGCTGCAAATTGCAAATTGTATTGTCTTAATGCTAGGGAAGAGGTGAGGAATATAAGGTATATGTGATGATTAATATTTATTGTTAAGTAAAATCAAAATACATTTAGTTACATATAACTAAATCATCATAAATTGGGTTAAACATGGATATTTTTAACCCTAGTTATTCTACATTCTAATGTTGCATTTTTATTTCAAAGTTTATATCATTTGTTAAAATTACATGATAGGGTACAACTTGTTGAACTTGAATTGTTATGAAACCCTAGTTGTTGCACACCTTAGGGTCATTTGGGTTGCTTGGCCATGGTTTCAATGTGATGAGGGGGTTTTCCTCCTCTCAAATTTGACTTTGACACTACCATGTTTCATTCTCTTATCTCTTCTTTAGGGAAATTTGTTCATAAGCCTTGGCCTTCACGATTTTAAAAAAGCTTGAGTAGTTTCTAGAGGTCAATCTTCCCTTTATTTCACCTAGTCATGTGACTTACACGTATTTGGAAATTTTGTAGATTGATAGATGTCCAAGTTCAAAAGAATTGGATGGTTTTAATAAAAGGGTAAATTACAATTAAATAATGTTGTTTAATATGGATATTGAAATATTTTATTTATGATTAACACTAAAATATTTCTTGTTTTTAATATTTTTTGGTTTTAAATGTTATGTCAATTGAGCACAAAATGAATTACATGTAGAAAATCATGTAGATTCACAAGCTCATGCAATGTACTAAAGCACATGACAAGAATCTGCTTTTACTTTCAACTAGCACAAGCCAATAGATTGATGAAAACATTATGAACAAGAAGAAGATAGATCAATGGCACATAACACAAGATATATCTGGGGAAAGTCACTGCTTAAGACCCCACTATCTGTATTGCATTAATCAGAAATATGAGTGAAGATACAAAGCTTGTTCTTACTAGAACAATTCCGCGCAAGTATGCTCAATCTCTCAGCCCACAAACTAGCTCTTGGCCAGCACTTTTAGCCAATTCTGCAGCTCTCCAAGCCCCTAATCTCTTGTGTAATTCCTAGGATGAATATCCCGTATTTAAAGGGAATTCATGCTTCCAAAATTGTGCAATCCAAACATAGGATCAGTCTCTGATGCATGCATGATATTTACACTCCGGTAAATAATACCACTGATAGTACATTATCCCTGCACTTTAGTCTCAACTGGGTCTTTCTTAGAATTGACATGCATGATTTTCTCATGAGGGAATCTTCAGTTAACTAGAGTAGCACTAGTGGATGCATTAGTGCACCAACTGACTGTTAGCCCTCTATTAGTTCCAAAAACAATTTAGAACTAATTTAATTGAACTTAACTCAGTAAACTGAGTGATCTAATTTTCCAACTCAATTTAAACTCATACTGGACCCCTAAAACTTAGGGAGAGCTTATAAATGACTTCAGAAAGACTTCCAACTCAAAATTCCTAAGCTAATTAAGTTAATTAAACTTAATTAACTATTTACAAGTTGCTATGAGAATAGAATTCGATTTTAATTCTTAGTTTAATTCAAGGAAAAATTAAATTGGAATTTCTTGTTATCGTTTCTCAACACTCCCTCTCAAAAAGAAATGGATTATTAGCTACCTCGATCCTATCTTTGTGAAACTCGAATTTACATATTGATAATGCCTTTGTCAAAATGTCAACATCTTGCTCCTCCATGGGAATGTACTCTAACAACATAATTAGCCTCAATACACAATCTCTGAGATGATGATATCAGATATCAATGTGATTGGATCGATCAAGAAAAAATAGATTTTCAGAGAGTTTGATACAACTCTGATTATCACAGTAAATCACAGTTGGATCCATTCGCTAACCAAACAAACCAACCAAGATCTTCCTCATCCAAATGGCCTCATATGTTGCCTGACTTGTAGCCATGTACTATGCCTCTGCTGAACTAAGTGCAACTGATATATGTTTCCTAATGTACCAAGAAACTATCACTGACCCAATACTGAAGATCCCTCATGATGTTCTCTTCCTGTCGGATGGACTCCCTGTCCAATCTGCATCGATGAAGCCTTGAAGCTTCACTCCCTCTGTTCGTTTACTATAATCCATACTGAGAAGTGCCCATGATGTATCTCAACACATGCATTGCCGCCTTCCAATACAACTTGGTAGGCCTAACCATTGCTTGACTAAGCTGGTTAACTATATAACACATATCTGGTCATGTGTTTTCCAAGTACATGGGTGAACCCACAAGCTGCCTATAAACAATAGTTTCCACTACTTCCCCTGAAGTAGCATCTTCCTTCCTCTAGTTACCTGCTAGAGGAGTCTCCATGGTTTGTTTCTCTCCATGTGGAATCTCCTCAGTATCTCATTGGCATACTTTCCCTGAGACACAAAAAACTTCCCATCTCCCTACCATACCTCCATGCCAAGAAAGTAATGCATGAGCCCCATGTCCTTCATCTCAAACTCTCTTGCAAGGTCCTCCTTGCAAGACTTGATCAATGGATCATCACCTGTCAATATGAGATCATTAACATAAAGTAAAATGATCAACAATTTACCTTCCACCACTATGTGGTACAGGTTCACATCCACTTCACTCTTTGTGAAGCACAACCCGGTAAAGTAGTTATCTATCCTGGTGTACCAAGCACGAGGTGTTTGCTTCAGCTCATACAACGCTTTCTCGAGTTGTCACACATGCGATTCACGGTTAAAGGTCTCAAAATATGTACACTTCTTCCTGAATCATGCCATTAAGGAAAGTTTTCTTTACATCCATTTGATGTACATTCCAACCCATATGTGCTGGCAGTGCCAATATAGATCTGATTGACGAGTACTTTACAATAGGAGAAAATGTCTCATCATAGTCAATCCCCTCTATCTGTGAAAAGCCACGGGCCATAAATCTAGCCTTATGCTTCTCCACACTACCATTTGCAGCTTGCTTTACTTTGTAAAGCCAACGGGAGATCACCACTGACTTCTCCTCCGATCTCATGACCACATCCCAAACAATGTTACAAACTATGGAGTCATACTCCTCCACCATGGCATCAACCCAAACCGGTTGTTGCACTGCTTCCTTAAAGGAAGATGGCTCTATCACAACACATTCGCCCATAAGAGCCATGTATCTAGTGTACCTCTCAGGTGACATCCTCTACCTATGTTGAGGGGTTCTCCCACATTCTCTCGTGCATCATCCAATAATTTGTCAGTCTCTCTGGTTCGCTTTCTTACCTCTTTGGAAGAATATGCTTGAGTGGATGTCTCCACTCTTGGATCCTTTGCATGTGGCTACTCCACATCATTCCGAGGCTCCTCAACCTTAGGAGCTAAAATCTCCTCATCCACATGTAGCTCAAGCTCCCTCTCAAGGGAAAATTACATGGCCTTCTCCTCATCAAATTTGACATCCCTACGAACCACTGTCATCCTACTGGTCGGAAAGTATACCCAATAGTTGTGAGGTGTATCATTGTATCCCACAAATATCCCCAACTTTGTTGTCGACTCAAGCTTCTTCTGTGCATCTTTGGTCACATGGAAATATATTGATGAGCCAAAAATCGTGAAGTGACCAACATCTGGCCTCTTACCAGAATAATCCTCCTCTGGTGTCTTCATCTCAAGTATCCGATGTGGGCTACGGTTCTGAACATAAACCATTGTGTTGCATGCCTCAACCCACAAGTGTAGTGGTAGGCCCTGATCATACAACATCACCCTCGCTGCCCTTATTATGCTTCTATTCTTCCTCTCATCCATCCCATTTTGTTGAGGGTTATGGGGTGTCGTCAACTCCCATTTAATCCCTTCTGTTGCACATAATTTCTTAAACTCGTTTGAGACATACTTACCATCATTATTGCTTTGTGGATCTTTAACCTTCTTGCCCAACTCTTTCTCCACCAATGCTTTAAACTCAAAAAAACTTTGTGAAGGTTTGATCCTTTTTCTACATGAAAAATATCCAAAATTTACGAGAAAAGTCATCAACAAATATAACATAATACCTGTGTTTGGTCGTGAATGTTGTTGAGAATGGTCCACACACATTGAATGGACTCGCTCTAGAATAGCCTCTGCTCGACTGTCTCTTTCGTGAAAGGAAAACGTGGTGTATTTTCCCAAAGTACACCCCTTGCATGTATGAACTTGCTCAAACGTACCTTTGGAAAGGCTAGTAGAGATTTGCTGCAATATCTTTAAAGCCCCATGATGCAAGTGGCCCAATCACTTGTGCTACAACTCACCAATGTCTCGACTTTGCACCCTTTATACTTTTGTGCTCAAAGCAATACACTCCTCTACCTCCAACTCATAGAGATTCTTCACCCGAATCCCTATCTTCTTTACCTGGTCCATGGCTATGTGTCAAAGGACTGCCTTTCCTTTTGAGAAGATCACATCATAGCCTCTATCCTCAAGCATGGAAATGCATACCAAGTTCTTCTTCAGCCCGGGCACATAGATAACATTCTTCAAGGCGAGTGGAGCGCCATGCTCCCTCTGAAAAGTAACTGTGCCCAATCTAGTAACATTATACTTCCCATCATCACCCATCTCGATATGCATCTGGAGATCTTTCTCCTCTAGGTCATTGAATAACTCTCTGTCGCCAGTCATGTGGAATTAAGATCCACTTTCTAAGTACCATGCACTTCACATCATTGATGACACCATGCATGCAATGAGGGAAAAGTCCAATTCGAATTGAGAGGCCAAAGCCTCACTGTCCGCTCCTCATGAGGACTTCTTGAGTGGACAATTTGTAGTAAAATGGCCCAACTCATGACAATGAAAGCACTTAACTTTCATCATGGCTTTCTTCTTACTTCCATGATAAGAATTTGATTTGGAATGGGAAGCTTTCCCTTTCCCCTTCTTCACCTTAATCACTAAGGCACAATTCTTTTCATCATCAGTCTTTGATGAAGAGCCATCCTTGGTGTTCCTCCTGATCTCCTCTTGCATCAAATCTGACCACAGTCGTTCCCAATCTGACAACTTCTCCTGACCATTGACAGAGTCCTGTTAACTATGCCAACCCTTTGGGAGTCCTAGAAGAGCAAGAATCACCATATCATCCCCGGCAACCGTGATTCCAACACTTCTAACTTCATCACAACATTTAGTGAACTTGGTCAAGTATTTTGGAATAGTCTCACCTTTCTCCATTTTGATTTTTTGAAGTTTGTCCTTTAGTGCCAATTTCGTTTGGTCACTACTCTTCTGATACAAGTTCGTCAATGTTTTCCACATAGCACACAAAGTTTCCTTACCATGGAGACTTGAGAGAATGTGGTCTCGAACACCCTCAAGGATTATCCACCTTGCCTTCGCCACACACTTCTTTCATTCAGTCAAATTTTGTGCATCCGATGTTGTTGGCTTAGGAATTTCTTGATCAACGAATTCCTTCAAGACATTATCCTCTAGCACAACCTCCATTTTTTCCCTCCAAGCTATAAAATTCGAGATTCCTTCCAAGGCATACTCGAGTCGCAAACTGTAGAACATCATCTGCCAATCCTGAAGTATGTATTTCAAATTTGAATTTCACCTGTAACCGAAAACTCAAAACTTCGAAATATCCTCTAGTATATTGAATTCAACATCGATACCATGTAGAAAATCTTGTAGATTCACAAGCTCATGCAATGTACTAAATCACAAGACAAGAATATACTTCTACTTTCAACCAGCAAAAACCAATAGATCTATGAAAACATGAACAAGAAGAAGATAAATCAGTGGCACATAACACAAGATGTATATGGGGAAATCCACTACTCAAAACCTCGCTATTTGTATTGCATTAATCAGAAATATGAGGGATGATACAAAGCTTGTTCTTACTAGAATAATTCCTCACAAGTATGCTCAACTCTCTCAAGTCACAAGCTAGCTCTTGGCCAACACTTAGCCAATTTTGCAGCTCTCCAAGCCCCTAATCTCTTGCGTAATTTCGTGGATGAATAACTTGTATTTAAAGGGAATTCATGCTTACAAAACTGCACAATCTAAACATAGGATCAATATCTGATGCACGGATGATATTTACACTCCAGTAAATAATACCAGTGATAGTACATTGTCTCTACACTCTAGTCTCCACTGTGTCTTTCTTATAATCGAAATGCATGAGTTTCTCATGAGAGAATCTGCAATTAACTGGAGTAGCACTAATGGATGCATTAGTGCACCAATTGACTGTTAGTTTTTTATTAGTTCCAAAAATAATTTAGAACTAATTTAACTAAACTTAACTCAGTAAACTGAGTGATCTAATTTCAAACTCAATTTAAACTCATACTGGACCCCTAAAACTTAGGGAGAACATATACATGACTTTAAAAAGACTTCCAACTCAAAATTCCTAAGCTTATTAAGTTAATTAAACTTAATTAACTATTTACAAGTTGATATGAGAATAGAATTCGATTTTAATTCTTAGCTCAATTCAAGGACAAATTAAACTAGAATTTCTTGTTGCCATTTCTCAACATTACACATAATGTAATATCAATAAGATTATTTTTACATCTCCTTTGTCAAATTCATATTAAGTAGTAAAGAAAGTACATATATCTCTCATCCTAAAAAGTAAATTACAATTTTTTTACTTTCAATTACTTTACCTCCTTATAAAATTGAAATCACAATATTTTTGCTTTCAATTACTTTATCTCTCTCTAAAAAATAGAAATTAAGGTGGAAATTGAAGTATTTTATTTATCATTGATATTAATTTTTTTTGTTATTACTATTGTTTAATTTGTTAATGTTGTTGGTTTTTGTAGCATCAAATGTGTTCTAGCTACGAAAATTGATAGAGAGGCTAGAATACATGTATTCTCCAAAACCCAAAAATCATTTATGGAAATTCCACCTAGAGATGAATTAATTAAAATAATTAATCTGTTTTTCATGGTTCCTCAGTCTAAACTTAGGAAAACTGATTAATTAAAGGGTATTAATTAAGTCATGGTGAGAATATTCTAGAATAAAAAATGGATTGAATTCTAGTTAACCTTAGCCATTAATTATGTTTTAATTTTGGTCGTTGATGTTTCAACGAGAGATTATAAGAAGAAATTCGATGGGGGTTGGAGAACACACTTGGAGCCACCAACAATTCTAATTTACTCGCAGATCAAACTCCATAGTAGCAGTGTTGAGTTGCCAGAGAGAGAGAGCTAGTGAGCTTGATGCAGTGAGAGAGGGGCAATGATAGTAAGGTTGGACGAAGATTTTCCAGCCCGGTGAGTGCATAACAGAGAGGCAGCGAGTGCCACAAAGAGGCATTGTAGAGCAGAGAGGTAGCACAATGCTTTAGAGGGGAATCTGTATTTCGCTAAGGAGAAGCAGTGATTCAGTGCCAGAAGCTGGAATGGGAGCCTAGAGACAAGGATAATCGATCTTCCAGACAACAATTGATCATGCAGTGAGAGAGATGTTGGTCTGAGTTGTGGGACACAAGACTCCATTGGCTGACACAGGGACTACGTAGATGATCTGAATTGGAGCAGATTAGTAATGTTGTGCTAATTCCCAATTCAGAAATAAACCCAAGATGCTTATCATTTTCTTTTCAAGTGCTTAAGGATTCAAAAACTTTTGCAATTAACAGATTCCAAAGAGAGTTTGTTATGTAAATGTTATAAACAATTTAACAAAAAAACATATGTTGAACAAAAGCAATATAACAACAAATAACATCAAAATTTGACACACAACAAGCACATGATAAATGAGTTCACCCCTCCTGGGCTACATTTCATTGGTCCAACTTCCAATGGCTTGGGCCTCTCTATTATGCTCAAATTACATCAAAAGTGTGTTTACAATGCTCAGATGCCTTTGAAACCTATCTCCATGAGTTCAGAATACTAAAAAATGCTATACTTGACTATTTTTGCATTCAATTTGGATAAGAAATGAAGGAGTTTTGACTTCTCCCAGTTCTCCCACTATTCGTTCCACAAAATGCTCCAAAACCGGCAGAAAACTACATTTCTGCTCCAAAATCTGCTTATCCAAGCGATAATTTTGCCGCATCGTAGGCCATATCCTGTCGGCCATATCGCAATCACAATCGGCAAATTTGCAGGCTCTTAACATAGCGAAACATTGATATGCAATGTTGCGGACCCGACAGGTTAATTAAATGTAACTTATAATATCGCACGTCCGGAACCTCTCGCTTATTGCAATCGACATGTTCAACACACGAAGGTTTTGTTACACGGAAACATTGCGAATACAGACTCATTAGGACTTTAAATTGTGCCATATAAGATTATCAAGTTTGGGGTCTATCACTATCGAAACTCCACTATGTCAGGGCTGATTCTTGTTGCGGATGTGATTGTGATATGCGATCACATCGCATCGCAACCCTGAACCTATTGGGGGTCGATTTGTAACATTGAAACAATTACTGCTGCAATATGCGATTTGTGATGGCCAATGACAGGATGCCACTTGGCACCTCCTTATTCATTGAAGACTTGCCACACCATCTCAATCCTGCCATCTAGGCAAGTCAAACCTGAACTTGACTTTCTCTAACTTCTACATAGGAACCCAGATTTGAGTGTCGTTCACATCGTTGGATTCAGAATGATGAGATCTTCAATCTGAAGCTGAGTTTGACAAGATTCTGACACTTTTATTTTTTGAGCATAATTCTGAGTACCTGATCACTCCTCCCCACTAGAAGCCTTTTGGACCCTAAAAGGATCACTTTCAGTTATTGAACAGATGAGGGTAATATTCACTCACCTTCCCCACTTCAATACATTTGGCCTTTGATGGATGTGTACCTGTGAGACCCACCCAAAGATAATCAATATCTCCTCTTTTAGTTGTCCTTGCCCTTCTGTCAAGTATAGTGTCTTGTTGAAGCATATCAAGGTATTCTGGAGAAAAGTCTTCAATAGATGGAATTTTAAAATTCTCTCCTTGATCTTCAATCAAAGGAGGTTCATACAATCTCAAATTTTCAACATTAACAATGGAATAGATTTGCATATATGAAGGAAAATCAAGCCTAAAAGCATTATTACCAATCTTTTCCAGAATTTTAAATGGACCATAACGAATTGGTTTCAGCTTTTTACGTTCACCTTGAAGCATTTCCTTGCTAATGTATAGCCAAACTTCATCACCTACTTGAAACTGATGATCCACACAATGCTTATCATGCCTTGCCTTATACTTGCCTTGACTCTTTTCTAGTTGTCTTGAACTATTTGGTGAATCAACTGAATTTTCTCAATGAATTTCTTTGCCTTGTATATGTCACTATGTCTATATACAGCTACATCTTTCTCAAAGATGAAATCGAAAGGAGATTTATGCAAATAGCCAAGACATGCATCAAAAGGCGAAGTTATAGTAGAAGAGTGTTTTGCTCGGTTGTAAGCATGCTAAATATAATTCAACTATTCATCCCACAACTTAGGATGTTTGCTGCAATATCCTCTTAGAAAATGAATGACTATCTTGTTAGCCACTTCAGTTTGACCATCTATTTGCAGATGAAAGGTTGTACTTTTCTTCAACTTGGTGTCCATCAAGTTCCATAAACTTGACCAAAAATTCCCAACAAATAGAGAATCACGATCACTTACAATAGAAGTAGGCAATCCAAAATGAACCCATACATTTTGAAAGAAAAGTTGAGTGGTTTGTTCAGCTGTAATTTTCTTTTTACAAGGCATTAATATGCACATCTTGTTGAACCTATCCACATCTACATACAAATAATCATGACCTTTCCTTGGCAAAAGAAGATCTCTTACAAAATCCATAGAAACACTTTCCCATGGTCTTGTACAATCCTAGTTTCCTATTACGAGGCTTACTGACTACACACAATGAACAACCTCTTATAAAACATGACACACTTTCAAGCATACGAGGCTAATAAAAATACCTCTGAAGATTTGCTACTGTTTTACATACACCGAAATGTCCAACAATAAGAGAAGTGTGCGCTTCTCTTGTGACATTTACTCTCTCTCACTGTGGAAAACAAAGTTTTCCCAAATGATACAACAAATTATCATGTACATGGTAGTCTAATCCCTCAACTTGGTGGCCTTAACTCAAGTATAAATACACCTCTTGAAACTCGGCATCCTGTGCGTATTGTTCAACATAACTTTCAAGCATAACAAAATTATTCTAGAGTAAAATGGCTACATTTACAATCGGACTAGAAATCATATCATCAACTCTGTTATATATACCTTTCTTGTACCCAATAACCAAGTGGAATTTTTGTAAAAATCCCATCCAATGAAAGTGCCTTGATTGCTGCAATTTGGTTTGAGATTACAGATATTGCAGAGGTTGATGATTGGTGCGAATAATGGTTTCTTTTTCCATTAAATAATGCTTTCATTTCTTCACACTTTGTACTAATGCGTAAAGCTCTTTATCATACGTAGGATAGTTTATAACAACACTACTAAAAATCTCAGAATGAAATGAAATGGGCTTACCATGTTGTAAAAGAATTGCACCCATGGAGTAGTCACTTGCCTTTGTGTGTATTTCAAAGGGTTGTTTCAAATCCAACAATGCCAAAACTGGGGCTAAACTGATATTTTGTTTTAGAGCATCAAATGCTTTTTGTTGTTTGTCTCCCCACGAGAAGACAACCTTCATGTTGTTCAATGCATGTAATGGAGCTGCTATGGAGGAGAAATTGGAATGAACTTCCTCCAATACTGTGTTGCTCCTAAAAACTCCTTACTTCTATAACTGATTTGGGTATTGGCCAATTCACAATGACCGAAATTTAGAGGGATCAATCTTCAACTCACCTCCTCCAATTATGTGGCCCAAATACACTAAGGAAGTTTCCCTGAATTCACATTTAGACATCTTTAGAAATAAATATTATTTTCTCATGATATCCAAAACTTTCCTAACATGTTTGGCATGCTCTTCTCGTGATTTGTTGAATATCAAAATATCATCTAAATAGACAATTACAAACTCATCAAGAAATGATCTTAAAACATACTTCATAACTCTCATGAATGTAGTTGGAGCATTACAAAGACCGAAAAGCATAACCAATCACTCAAACAATCCTTGTTTGGTTTTAAAAGCAATCTTCCATATGCCTTCCTCAATTATTCTAATTTGATGATATCCACTTCTCAAGCTTATTTTATTAAAATACTTTGCATTTTTCAACTGATCTAGCAAATCATCTATTCTGGGCAGTGGGTATCAATTCTTTATTGTGATCTTATTTGAAGCTCGATAATCTACACATATACACCAGGTTCCATCTTTCTTGGGTACCAATACAATTGGTGAACCACATGGAGAAGTAGAAAGACGAACTACTCCTTTATCTAACAATTCTTGGACTTGTTTTTTAATTTCTAAACTTTCCAGAATTGACATTCGATACATACCAATGTTTGGGAGTCGACAGTCCTATTGTAGCTGAATTTCATGCTGAATTCTTCTTTTTGGTGGCAGTCCCTTTGGTTCTTGAAACATGTCCCCATATTTATTGACCACTTCAACCAAATGAGCTTCACATCATAGCCTACAAAAGATTCTTGTTCTGTGTCATTCTTCTACTTGATCATGAGGAGCACAAGATTCTTGTTTGAATTAACCAGTGGTTTCATTTCACCTACGATTGCCAAAGACGGACTAAGCTTTCTGCGATGAGCTCTCACAATGTACTCCACTCTGTCTTTGAACAAATGATATTTTTTCTCAAATCTGTGGAAAACAACTCTCCTGTCATACAGATATGGGCTTCCCAATACAATCCTTGAGATATCCAATGGCACAACATCTAATTCAGCTTCATCAATGAAATTAGCGTTGATTGCAAACCTGAAAACACATTTCTGTGTGACTTGCAAATTAGCATCCTTGGTTATCCAACCCAACGGATACAGTTTATGATGAGGCATGGTTTCCAAATTCAATTTCTTGACTAAATCCACAGAAATTAAGATGGCCTGAGATCAACTGTCAAACAACGTATCGATTTTTGTATGCTTGGAAATAACTGAAATATGGAATAGCTTGATTCGATTTTCCTCATTTGAAACATTGTGAGAGTTATTTGTTGCGTTGGTACTTACTACGACTATGTTTTTGCTGACCTCTTCACTTGCTTTTGCCATGACTTTTCCTTTGGTGACTGTGGTTGTGATTTTTGTTTCATCCCTTGAGTCTAAACCCAAGTCTTGTTGTGCAACAACATTGGTCTTCTGTTTCCCTCTACAGAAGTCTTGTTGTTGTGCAGCTTCTGCTCTACCTTCTAATGTATAAGGAAAAATTATGTAAGTAACAACATCATACCTTACCTCTAACATCTGTAGATGCATGTATAAGTCATCGAAGCGATCATCTGCCTTTGTCTTCTTGTCTAGATCAAACTTTGATAATAAATTCTCTGGTTGTCTAGGCATCTTATGGAGAATGCCTGAAAGAGCAAGAGGCCATTGGGCCATCCAATCCAAGTCTTGGTCAGCCATGTCTTCATCCCTATGCTCCTCTTGCTTTTTAGAATATGAGGAGATTTCTCCTTCAACGTCAAAAATTTCATCATAAAGAACAACGTCATACTCGTACCCTTCGTTAATGGGTGGAAGTTGATCTTGGTGCACTGTATTTTTTGTGGACTCTGCTAACTCTTCAAAAGTGGAAAAAACCAAATCTTCCACTGTAGAAAATAATATACCAATACGAGTTGTTTCTTTCTTCTTCAGAAAATTTGGGAGTTTCTGCACTCCAAGAATTAATCAGATAACATTTGCAAACCAACGGGTTATAGGTCGAAGTGCCCAGATTTGTTGGTATGTAACTTCGTTTGTCAACTCTAGGTCAGGATGAGAATGTCCTCCTACTTCAAGAATAGGGGTCAAAGTGGTGCTTGGAATATTTCTACCTTGTCTAGAAGATGAATGGTTAGGGTGTGTGGAGTTATCAACCATAAAAAACTAGCTACCCTCCTTCTAGCACCAAAATATTGACGGTGTTGGATACCACCAATATACAGAGGATCTCCCCGATATAAGGTCCCAACTAGAACTCACACAATTTGATGTATGAGTCCCATCCAGTATACGGTTCGGCTATCATTTACTTAAATATATGCCTTGGCTTTAGCTGTGAGCACAAGAGAGAAGTGAAAATGTCCTTTTGAATGAGCAAGCAAGTGCGCCTCGTGAATGTTTGATTGCAAATGTATCAAGGTTCTCTTATTGCGAAGGGGAAAATAAAGTGAGCCTCTAAGAGAGAAGTAATAGTACTACTCTAATGGAGACACATGTGAAAGAGAAAGGCTCTTCTAAAATCAAGCGAAATAGTTCACAAGGATGCGATGATCATTATAAACATAGCAACAAATTTCCAATAAGTAAGCATCGAAGTCACCGAAATAATTTAATTACTCCAGTACGAATGAAAGAAAACATGAACCATAAACATTCAAATAATACTCTTAGAAGCATTCACAGTCTATGTGTGAAAATGTGTTAGCCTGGAAGTCTTTGATATTAAGCAAAATTCCCAAGATACATGAATATAATGAACATCACTAGCTCCGATAGTGGAGCATTAGTGCCACTACTTGCTCCCAAAAAGTACTAACTTTGTCTCTCTAATGCCTTGTCGAAGAAGCCAAAGTTAAAAGTCCTTTACATCAGAAATGAGGATCCTTTTATAACTTGAGGCATGACCTTTCACATTCTCATGACTCTTCACTTTCCAAATTCTAGTGACCTTTGGACTTCTATAACCTTTGGAATTCCAAATGACTTTTCAAATTACATATGAATTTTAGTATTACATGTCTTTGGATTTCTATGAATCTTTAGTTCATACAGGACTCTTGGACTTCCACTTATTTTTCTTTACAATGATTGCAACAATACATCATGACTTCCACATCATCATGTGATGAGAACGTGACATGTCATCATCTTTGATGACTGGCATTAATAGTGACTAATGACAAGGACTTTCTCTAGTGGTGACATGGATGTCACTTGTACCTTCGTTCTCTACATATCTTCAATGGTTGATGTCCTCACCCTCCAAAGGGTCTTTGATCTGATGGAGTCTTTAAGGTGCTTTGATCATCAAGATTCAAGTTTATTCTTCATTCTTTTCATGCTTCCTTTGTTTGTTCTCTTTTCTTGATCTTCCTTGTGCATGCTTGCCATTTTTTTCTTGGAATACCAGTATCTACAATCACTCATGACAAATAACCATCAGCCTGAAAATCTCCTATTCTACCATGTTTTATGCATATTTTCAATTCATGCCTTTTCAGTGCACTCAAGAGGGACAAAAGGAGCTTATGCGCACATGGGCACACTTTCAAACGTTTAAGGGTTGAAAGGGAAAGGCTCTAGGGCTTCAGCATGCGCTCATGCACTCAAGAGAGAGAAGCAATGAAGGCATGACACATGGTGCAAGTTAGAAGGATGAAAGGGAAGGCTTTGGGATTCCCAAGTGCGTTGTGCACTCAAGAGAGAGATGGAGGGCACATGGTGCACTCCTGAAGGCTAAAGGATGAAGGCTTTAGGCCTTCGAGGTGCACTCATGCACACAGGAGTCCCAGGGGAGTGTATGGCGCAAGTCTAAAGGCTGAAGGGAAGAGATTTGTGCCTTCAGAGTGCGCTCATGCGCTTAAAGGGTCTGGAGGGCACATGGCACATTGGAGAAGGCTGAAGGGTAAATCTTAAGGCCTTTAGGGTGCACCCATGCACTCAAGGAGGGTGCACTTCTTCGAGTCGAAGAAGTGCACTCAAGGAAAACTTAGTCTCTTGAAGGGCATAGCTTGGAGCAAGGAAGGGGAAAGAGGCTTAAGGAGCATGCTTTGCGCTCTTGGAGGGCACATGACAAAATTCCAAAGAACGAAGGATCCCTGATCAAGGCTTCAAAGTGCGCTCATGTGCTTTTGGCCTCAATGGGTTTGCTTTGAACCAAAGATTTGTCTAAGTCTAAGGTATAGGGTGAGATGTGAACAAGATGCGTTTTAGACATAAAACCATATGAGACACATACCAACTCATTGAGAAAACTTAGAAAAACTTGAACAATGATAAATATACATCAAAATGACACTTTGTACACATTCCCCAAGTACAACGAGTGAAGTGTGTGTGGCTGCGACCCTAAAGTGTCATTTTACAACAACAAAGATGTTACGACCATGAAATGCACCTAAGATGTTCTAACCAATGCGACGACACTTGAGACCATTTAAGGACACTTGAAGCACATAGAATCACATGAGACAACACTTGATCAAAGCAATGCTATGTACGACAGTGATGGTAGGCTCAAAATTTCTAATGTAGTGAAATTTTGGAGGGTGTTGTAACAACGACAAGAAGACTGGAGAAATCTCTTTATGGGTTGAAGCAAGCAACACACACATTAGAAAAATAGACAATTACTTGATGGACAATGACTTTAGCAAATGTGACTATGAGCCGTCACTCTACATCAAAGAGCGACAATAAGCTCTTAATTGTTGTTTTATATGTAGATGATTTGATTTTTACAGGGAGTGATGATCTCCTCATTGTTGATTTCAAAGAAGTCATGAAAAGTGAGTTTGAAATGGCAGATTTGGGATTGTTAAGGTACTTTGTAGGCATATAAGTGAAACAAATGAAAGATGGCATCTTTATTTCTCAATCAAAGTATGTTTCAGACATATTGAAGAGGTTTAAAATGCATGACAACAAGCCTGCACCAAAACCAATTGTTATGGGTTTGAAATTAAGCAAAGAAGACTGTAGCAACAATGTCAATTTGACACTATACAAAAGTATGGTTGGTAGTTTGATGTATCTGACAACAACTAGACCAAATTTAATGTATCCAGTGAGTTTGGTTTGGTTTCAAGATTCAGGGAGACACCAAAGGAGACACATTGGCAAGTAGCCAAAAGAATTATAAGGTATGTTAATGGAACTAAAGGATATGGCATTTTGTACACTGAAACAAATTATTTTACGTTGGTTGGCTACACCAATAGTGGCTGGGCAAGAAGCGTCGATGACAGAAAGGGCACATCAGGTTATGTTTTCCATATAGGTTTGGGAGCCATTTCATGAGCTTCCAAGAAATAGCCAATAGTGTCATTGTTAACCGCTAAAGTTGAATATGTCGTAGCAACATGGGCAACATGTCAAGCCATTTGGATGAGAAGAATGTTGAAATATTTATGGCATTAAAAAGAAGGAACAACAACCATTTTGCTATTGCATTGTCCAACATTCTATTTTTCAGAAAAGAAGCACATTATCGTTTCACTAAGTATCCTTGCATTAGGTAGCTAATCAACAATGGAAAAATTATTTTGCAGCATTGCAGGTCACAACAGTAGTTTGCAAACATCTTCACGAAACCATTGACAAGAGAAAGGTTTGTCCATCTAAGAAGTTGTTTGGTAATTGTCAATGTCGGTAACTATGATTAAGGGGTATTGGAATTAATCACACCGACCAAACTTAATGCCTGACAGCGCAGTCATACTTGGAGTACATAACAAATGAGACGATAGATTTTGGTTTTAGGTTGAAGGACGTAAACATAAATGAGTTTCTGAACCAGAATACAAACTCCTCTATTCCCGCAAAACAATTAAGATCAAAGAGTATGTACCGTACAGTGTATGAAAGTTCAGAAAATTAATTTTGTGTCTGTGCACCCATTTTTAGTTTTAATGTATGTCCTGTCATGAAATTAATGTACCAATGCATGTTCTTTAGCTAGCAAGTTCAAATGTCCGGAGTTAAATTTGAGGAGCGAAAATAGTTGAAATTTGTTTTTCCATTAATCTATGCGGTGGTGTGATTACTATATACTCTACCTTAACTATCATAGGTTTCTTTACTGACTATTAGATACTTTTCCCATGCTTATTTTAAGCTAAGAATCGTTTCCCTCCAGAAGCAAAAGTTCATCCATACTAACTGTGTCCTCGGCCCTGCCCTTTGCCTTATTACTCATTTTGCGCTTGAAGTGTGCAATAAGCCGAAGCAGAAGTGCCAAGGGCGAAGGTCGAACCTTAATTCCAGTCTTTCCCTTTCGGTAACTTGTTCCACAGTTATAAGCATCCTATATTTTATATCATCTTGTATCTCCAACGCAATACGGTTAGATACTTTGAAAACAATGGACTTCATACAACTATATATGGAAGATTTTGCTCTCAAAGAAAGAATGAATGTCCAGGGGCCATCAAATATAAATACTTGCAGTTGTTGTAAGCGCATCTATTACGGTCAACTACTAGTTGTGCTTCCATCCAATCAAACAAAGAACCCGTGTATTTTATCTGCAGGTCATGCACATAACTAGTTAAATCGCTATCTCCTGGATCACAACAGAAAACAAGGTATGCATAAATGTGCCTCAATAGATCTTCAATTGTCCTTTCCAAAATCAAGGGAGTCCTATCATACTGTGATGTGTGATGAGACTGCTGTGATGTGATGTGTGATGAGACTGTTGGGTTAGTTGGGTGAAACTCATGAGGTCAGGGTTGAAATTATATTCAGTATATTGTCTGGTAATAGTGTGAGATTTAAGGAGTAGATTTCTTCGGTGTGAGTTTAGGTTCTTGCAAAAATTATAAGAAATTAGTATATATGATTTTCAGGTTGTTGGATGTACTCTTAGTGTTATAATGACAGCTAAGAGGGTTGTTGGATGTACTTTTACTGTTATAGTGACAGCTAAGAGACTTGATCCTGGGCTTTTTTAAATTAAGTCTGATAATTACTGATTCACCACATTGTTTAAAAAAATAAAATAAAAAAACTCTTATCGAAAGCAGTACAAAACAACTTTATCAAAGGCATTGTGAAAGGGATAATTCCACCCAGGTTCATTTCTCTTCTATTAGATTCAAATCCTATAATAGCAACTAAAGCCTATAATAGCAACTTTGTGCCTTTGAAATTTAGCTTCACATTCCTATGTTTTTTTAAGAGAATTCTTCTTTCATCTACAGATTACATGGCTCCCATAAATACTACAAGCATCCATTATATCATAGTATAAGGACGTTAGCCTTTTGTTGTTTTTTTTTAATAGTTAAACATGTCGCGATATAGGGTAAGATGACTCTTTTGAAATACAATTCGGCAGGAAACTGCTACATGGAAACATCACATGAAATTCTTAGGGAGAGATCATCATCTACATTTTACAACTGAGAGCGCTTCCACTCTTGCCGGAAGCATATCTTTTTATGCAATTTTGGTTTTTTGCTGAATTTTGTCTCAGAAGAACTTTGAAATTTAGGCATTGCAGGAATCTATTAAAACACAGGTTCCAATTGGGAACAGTGTTTCAGTAACGGGACACTGAGAACAATAGACCAGTTCCATGATTGGGCGTGGAGTCAAATATTTAATTCTATTGGTAACTATTTCTAAAAATTCTGAATTTTGAAATCCTTCTTAAAGCTTTATTTTCTAGAATTTTGAAATCTCTCTTAAAGCTTTATTTTTTAGAAGTCTGATCCTTATCCTTGAACTTACAAGCTGAAACAAAAACTTCTAAAATAATAGAAACGAATTTCTCACATACTAAGCAAACTTATGTACTGTAACCCTACCTATATATATAACTGATTTTAATTAAGTATAATCAATTTTCCAACGATACCATGTCAACATTTGTACTAGGCCTTATACCAGCTCCCTGAACTTCAAAATTAAAAATAAGGATGAACATGGGCAATAGAAATTGATCCACAGGAGTCGATACATACTCAAAAAAAAAAAGAGATTGCCTGCAAAAATGATCTTATTCCCGGACTGCTCGAAGACTCATGTAATCTGCTACGGGGTCATGAAATTCATAAGGGAAAAAATTAACTTGATGAGTAGCTTCAATATTTTGCTGAGGTTCTTTAGGGCAGCCACAATTCAAAGAATATAAAAAAGGTATATTATCTCTCTTCAGCTTTGGGCTCTTTGTGAAAATACTATTGTTTTCTTGAAACAAGATATATATAACCAGCTTCTTGTAAACTTGTTGACTTTATTTGTTAGGCATCATTTTCTTCTTGTAATTGTCTTTGGCATATACTTGTACCTTGTTTTTCATCTGAAGCATAAGAGTCATAAACGGGAGCCTCTTCATTAACTCTATCAACAACTTCTTATTTTTTTTGCAGTTGTCCATAACTTGAATGGTTGTTGTTCTAGAACGCCCAACTCTTCATCTGAATCATACGAATCAAAAATAGGAGCGGCATCGAAATTTACAAAATAAGACATTTGAGGATTAATTTGCAACTTAATGATTTCTGCTTTTTGTTGACTGTTCAGTAGTGATTTTTGGTGCAGGTCTGAAATTTCATCATATTTGGTGCTCTCTTGATTTTCTTTAAATAGGCTCAGCATATCTTCTGTTTGTGAGATTGTTAAAGAGCAATTTTCTTCCAATCGTGTAACATCTTCTTTAAAGAAAAATTGTTTACTGCATTCAGAAACTTCTTCACAAATAACTTGGTTATGCTCTCTTTGAATGATTAATACATTATTATAATTAACCATAACTTCTTGAAGTTAATTCTCATCAGTTTCTTCAACAACATCATCATGAATCTTTGAAATTATTCCAAAATCAAAATGTTCACAACAGTCTTAAAAAAAAGCTCTTGTGAAAACAAAATTTTGTAGAAAGAATTGAATGCATAGTGGAAACTTTTTAAAGAAGAAATGCTTGATTTAGGAAAATATCTATACCAAACCCTAGTTTCTTGGTCAAAGAAAACATTAACAGCTTCGTCTTGACATTTTCGTGAACAATACCCTGCTACACCATGCATTCATGAAAGTCTTCACGGTGTCGAACCATACTTTAATCTTGGTAGATAAGCATTCCATTCATGGAATGAAGGTACATAACAGGATAACCAATAATACAAGATAAATCCAATGGGCAAATTTATTGGCTAAGAATGTGGAGACAATCATTTAAAACCCATAAAAAGAAAAAATACAGTTGAAGATTTACAACCTAGACCTAATTCTTGTCACTCTCAAGAACCAGGTTAGAAATATTATGAAACCCAGGGAAAATCTTTTAACTCTATCCTTGACAATGACGCCAATTGATGTTCTGACCCTAGAGACAACCTTTGGCTGCCGGAGGTCAGTGCCTAGGACATCTAAAAACACTGATAAAAACTTTAAAAAACTTTAAAAGACTTATTGCCCTGAGACAGAATTACCTCTAGTGTGTAATGTCGTAGTGTGTAATGTCGTCTTAGTCTTGGAAAGTAATTAAAACCCAACAGATCGGTCTTTTTCTTGATGATTACAATCTTTTAAAAGACTAGCATGAAAAAACTTTAAAAGACTTATTGCCCGGAGACAGAATTACCTCTTTTGTGTAATGTCGTCTTAGTCTTGGAAAGTAATTAAAACCCAACAGATTGGTCTTTTTCTTGAGGATTACAATCTTTTAAAAGACTAACATGAACAGATGAATAAAAAGATGAACAATATTTTCATTTGGACTTGATGGAATCCAATATTCAAAGCTTAAGAGAGAATAAGTGAATATAACAAAGTAAATCAACCTCAAATGAAGAAAAACAAATTCTGAAAGGAGAATATAGTGAGAAATAAACACAACATATTGCAGTACACCCAGGAATCTCAAACCGTTATGTCTCTGTATTTATTATTCTTCAAAGAAAGTTAAGCATTACCCTGTTAAGCTCCTGAAAGTCTCTCCCTGAACCCCCTCTTTGCCTCATTTCTGATCTTTTATTTCTGCTCTTAGCCTAACTATTCTTGATCGGTTTCAGAATTGATTCTGTAACAGTCATATATATATATATATATATATATAGTATATATATATTTTCAAGATTTACAAATAACAGTATTTAAATATTATATATACAATAATATATATAGTATTTATTGTTCTCCTTTTACAAAATAAACCTCTGCCCTTTTTTACAAACTTTACCATAGACACCAATACATTTTGGGATTTAATTAGAACCACAAAACGTTAATAAAATTTAAATGTGAATGATGGACGTGGCCCCAGTTGTCGTCATGTGCACATCAAAAACCATTCTTGTTTTTGTGGAAAATGGAGGCAGATTTCCGATGGGTACCATAGTGATTTCTGCAAATGGAGGGGTACCTGTCAGAATGAATCTAAACCATAGATCTTGTGGTAAGTTGTTTCATCATTCAGCTTTCCGACAGGTGCTATGCACTTAAACTTTGGCGATGTTGACCTGTCGAAAATCTGTTCAATTTTGTAGCATGTGATACTCGATCCATTGATTATTCTTATACTTGCAGGGTTTTAACATTATCAATATATCTTCGTTTCTGACCTATATGTAGCTCTTTCTCTCTCCTTCGTTAAATGACAGTTCCTCCTCGAAAATGGTTACCCAGCCTCAGAAATCATCGCATTAAAATAAACTTCCTTGATATAAATCCAACTCACTTAAGTGAATCCTTCAATGTCTCGGAGTATTTCCGGTGTCATGGCCACATACAGGTCCCGCTCTTGTATTTATTGTTTGTTGTAGCTACGAGTAGAGGCTCAAGGCTAAAGTAGCTATGAGGGACACTTGTGGCTAAATACTATGCTATGAGTACAATCTATGCTACTCATAGTGTTGCTTCCAGTGGTGAGTCTTTTTTAGGTGATGTTATGTTTACAATGCCCTTTTTTACTTGGCCATAGTCTAACTAGTCGGAGGAATTGCTTGGAAAGTTATGGAAATCCTGGTCATATTTAAAGAAAATCCGGAAAGGATTTTTGTAAATCCAAGTTATAGTTGTTAAACTTAAAAATCTTAGGTGTCCTAGACATTTTTGATGGCGTTGAATCCATTTCCACTATCAAAAACTCTATTCAAACATTGTTTCTACAAGATTTTTTGAAATTTTTTTGCCTGGATTTCGACCCATTTTGGCTGAACTGGCAATTCTTCTGCCTCGGTAAATGACTCCTTTTACTTGACAATGCCTCCATCTCGTACGACAACATAGTGCGACAATATTTCCATATATAAAGCCATGGATTCTAGAGAAAAATCAACTAGAGAACCAAAAGGGTATCCCCTTCAACGATGATGCGTTCAAAATATCATGGTGCATAAATGAGCAACGTGAGCAAGTTGTATGAATTTATGAACTGCCAACGTAGGGTAAAGGAGGCTATCAATAATGTTTGAATGGTCATATTCAACACCAGTAGCTTTGATCTTCTTGCACATTTTGCATCCCTTTTCAATATTACTTTCTCAAATGATCTTACTCTTTTGCTATTCTATCCTGATTTTGATGTTTCATTTGAATCAGCCACTTTAATGGCTTAAACTCATGACTTGATCCTTTCCATAGCTGTGGGTGAATCTTTTCATGTGGAACAAGGTCAACCTATAGTATGTGTTCAAATAAAAGGTAGTTATGCGTGCAATCAATAACAATTTTAGCAACGGCATGGACTCAAACTCAATGAAGGCATAATGTTTGGACTTCCCAATCTTTCCATGCAAGGCAATTCAAAATCGTTTGATTACCCCAAATTGGCTAATGAAACCTCCCATTGGGTCCTTGAAAATTCCATGTGGTATGTACCCAATATACATAACAATGGGTTTATTTTCTTTTTATTGACTATTATATATATTTCCTTTGTTTGTTTTATTATAAAAACATATTAAACTTGGTTTATATTGTTTCCCTCTAGAGGCCAAAAATCATCCATACCAATTGTCTCATCGGCCCTTTCCTTTGCCCCCTTACCCATTTTGCACTTTAAGCGTCCAATAAGCCATAGAAGAAGTGTCAAGGGTGAAGGGTGAGCCTTAATCCCAGTATTTCCATTTTAGTAACTCGATCCACAGTTATAAGCATCCGATATTTTATATCATCTCCTTGTATCTTAAACACAATAAAATTATATATTCAAAACAAAATTGACTTGATATAGCTATATATGGAAGATTGTAGTCTCAAAACAAGAATGTCCAAGGGTCATAAAATATAAATATGTGCAGTTGTTGTAAGTGCATCTATTGCGATCAACTCCCAGTTTTGCTTTCATCTAATCAAACA
This sequence comes from Pinus taeda, assembly GCA_000404065.3. Taxonomy (NCBI): domain Eukaryota; kingdom Viridiplantae; phylum Streptophyta; class Pinopsida; order Pinales; family Pinaceae; genus Pinus; species Pinus taeda. The sequence continues at coordinate 146,119 of APFE030283940.1, read as the reverse complement.
AAGGACCCATGTATTCTATTTGCAGGTCATGCACATGACTAGTTAAATCACTGTCGCCTAAAGCTAGAGAGAAAACAAGGTCGGTGTAACTGTGCCTCAACAACTTTTCATTTGTCCTTTCCCAAATCAGGGGAGCCCTATCGAGAGCAGTACAAAACAAATTTATCAAAGGAAATGTGAAAGGTATAATTACACTAAGCTTCATTTGTCTTTGATTAGTTTCAAAATCTATAAAAGCAACTTTGTGCCTTCGAAATTTATGTTAAAATTGGCAACTAGGGCCAAAATTCATGTGGGTCATCTTATTCATGGCTGATAATATGTTCATTCGATTCCTCTTGTCGAGAGGTGTAGGATTGATCTAAAGATCATCCGATTCCGATAAGTATTCATGGAGATATGAATTTATTTTGATTATGGAATTATTATCAAGCCGACCTACAACTCATGTAGGCTCAAAAGCCCAATAGTCGCATCTATTCAAACATCAACAGTTGTGTATAAATATAGGAGGACTTTAACTCATTTACACTCACTCATCTCATCACATCTCTCTCTCTCTCTACTGCGCAGAAAAGGGTCTCTCTCTCACACATGTGAAGCCGGAAGCTGCTGAAATTGAAGCTGCAACAGCAGATCCAACCTTTGACCAGCGTGGACCATCAAACCACCTCTTCTGATCTGCAATGTAGGTTCATCTGAACCTCCTCTGAAGGCTGCAACTTTTGGTGGTGGAATCAAGTCGATTTGACGGACGGTTTGCGAGATATCGACTGCCCTAGTTTGAAGGAAGTTGCTAAAATTGAAGTTGCAACTGCAGAAGTGAACTTTGACCAGCGTAGACCATCAAACCTACTCTTCTGCTCTGCGATGTAGGTTCATCTGAACCTCCTTTGAAGGCTACAACTTTTGGTGGTGGAATCAAGCCGATCCGATAGTCGGTTTGTGAGATATCAACTACCCTAGTTTTGATGATGAAGCCGTTAATGTTGATGTTGTTGATCTAGGGTTTGCTACTGCTGATATAGATCAAATTTATTGTACTATTTCTCTTTGCTGAATTATTGAAGATAAAAGAAGATTTGATCAAAGGGTTTCCCCACACATTGTGGGGTTTGTCCTTGGCTCGCTGCCACATCTTGTGTCTCTTGTCTTGGCTTGTTTTCTGTCGATCGTTTAATGTTATATCCACACTTTAATTTATGTACATGCGATTGCTAATCTATGGAATATAATAAGAAAAAGAAGTAAATTGTTATAAGAATAGAACATACCATAACTTAACATGGTATCAGAGCTGAGGTGAAGACAAAGCCCGAGCAAGAGCAAGAGCAATCACTGAAGAGAAGATTGGCAAGGCTATCCTAAAAGAACTATGGGGTCTTCAACACTCTTTCCTGCCGAAGACAAGCTTCGTGAGAAAGCTAAATATCACAGATGGAAGATGTCTATCGATCTAAACCTAGAAGATCAAGGAGTGCTAGACCATGCAAGAGGCAATATTGTTGAACCTCCATCAAATGCATCCGCTGTTGCCTGGTACAAATGGAAAAATGGAGAAGTCAAAACAAAGGAGATCATCCGGGACTCTATCGACAAGCACTTGGTGGCCTACATCTCTGAACTGGACACCTCCAAGGAAATCTACGATAGACTAGTGAGTTTATTTAAATTCAATGATGCAAATCAAGTTTTGTTTCTTAGGAATAAGCTGAGGGAAATCAAGAAGGGTAAAGATGAGAGTATGCAAGTATACTTCTTAAGAATCACCGAGATCAAGAACGATCTCCTATCTATTGGGGAGACTATCACTGATAAAGAAATGGCAATCACGACTCTTGGAGGATTATCATCCGAATGGTATGTGTTCAAGACTACTCTTCTGAACAATAATGTAATTCCTGGTTTTGAGGAACTAATGGCTAGATGCATTCAAGAAGAAACAAGGGTAGAAGAGCAAGAAATGCCCTTGCCTAAAGGTCCTCCTGCCGCTTTTTCTTCTCATGCTAAGAAAAGAAATAATTCCAGGTCTAAATCAAAATGAAAGGCTGGACCTAAGGGTGGAAGAAAAGGACAGTGTTATATTTGCGATAAAGCAGGTCACTATGTAAGGGAGTGCCCTGATAGAAAGGACTCACACCGGGATGATGATCAAAATCCCTCTCATGGAAATCAAAGAAATGGAAAATATAATAGCAGAGGTAAAAGGAGTGCTGGAAATCAAGGAAGAGGACAACCATTCAAGAAGGCTAGAAATTCCAGGTATGAATCTAACACTGTTGACAATAAGCAGGATGAATATTATCTACTAGCTTCTCTATCTACCTCTGCTCCCTCGGACTCAATGGGAATTTAGCTCATTGATAGTGGTGCCTCAAGGCACTTCATTGGTTACAAAGAAGTTCTCCATAATTTGATAAAGAAAGAAACTAATCTGGAAATTGTCATTGGAGATGACATGAAATACCCCGTGAAAGGTGTAGGCAATGTTTCTCTCAAATTGAATCAAGGTAATACGATCCACTTAAAAGATGTATTATATGTACCTGATCTCAAAAAGAACCTGGTATCCATCTCGACAATGGAAGACAAAGGATACAAGGTAACCTTCAGCGATGGCAAGGTACGTATATGGAAAAATAATGTTAAAAATGCTTTCACTCTTGGGTTTCGAGTTGATTCTTTATATCAGGTCGATGGAAGTCCGCTAGATGTCATGTCTTGTGACACAACTCTTTAGTCCAAACTTTGGCAATGAAGGTTTGCCCACCTTCATTAGAAATCTCTACCTGATGTAAGATAGATGGTAACAGGGATGCCCGAATTTCGAGTAGAGAAAGAAGGTGTATGTCCAGGATGTGCCGAAGGAAAGCTCAAAAAGGGACCATTCCCCTTAAGCCAAAGCAAGACCTCCGATATATTACAGTTGGTTCACTCAGGGATACCTGAGATTGGCATTAAGAGGGAGACTACTACTCCACATACACCTAAGCAGAATGGTGTGGCGGAAAGGAAGAACCGTACGACTGTGGAAGTTGTCCAGAGACTTCCGAAGTTTCTATGGGTAGATAATGTAACAATGCCTAATGTGGAGGAACCCATGGATCCTATTTATCCACCTGAGCCTTCCTCTTCTAGGAAGAGGCCTTCATGGCTTAGGGGGGTACTCGATGATGTTTAAGGACATGTTGCACCCTGAGGAACCTTCCGTGAAAGTAAGAAACCTAATAGGTATTAGGGATACCTAACCATCATGAGCACGATTATACAAAATGAGCCTTCATCATTCTCAGATGTCGTCAAGCATCAAGTATGGAAGGATGCTATGACCGAAGAATATGAGTCTATTATGAAGAATGATGTCTGGGAAGTAGTTCCTAGACCCCAGGACAAGATAGTTGTCATGTCAAAATGGCTTTACAAGATAAATCATATAGCAGATGGAAGTACGGAAAAGTATAATGCTCGTTTTGTTGCTCGTGGTTTCTCCCAGAAGGAAGGTATAGAGTATGATGAGATATTTGCACCTGTTACCAGATATATGACCATCCGCTCGATCATAGCCTTTGCGGCTTCACAAGGATGGAACCTACATCAAATGGATGTCAAGGCCGCATTCTTGCATGGTTCGATCAAAGAATAGGTCTACGTGGAGAAATCCGAAGGAGTTGAAATTTATGATAAAAAATCTCATGTATGTAGGTTGAAGAAAGTTCTCTATGGGCTGAAGCAAGCACCTCGAGCATGGTATGAGAGGATTGATAGCTACTTGATGAAGCTAGGATTCACTAGGAGTGAAGCTGATCCTAACCTTTATTTTAAGGTTGAAGATGACAAACCTCTCATACTGGTGTTGTATGTGGATGACCTCTTTTTAACAGGGGCAGACCCTCTAATTCACAAATGTAAGAGGGAGTTGGCTTCTGAATTTGAAATGAAGGACCTAGGACCGATGCACTATTCCTAGGACTTGAAGTGTGGCAGAAGCCAGGGGAAATTTTCCTATCTCAAGGAAAATATGTGGTAAAGATATTGGAAAGATTCGGTATGATGGACTACAAGCCTGTGACTACCTCAAGGATCTTAACTTTTAGAAGTTATATGGTAGTGATGTCGGACCAATTTTGGGAAATGCCTCTGAGTTTCATAAACTCATTCACATTGATGTTCTTGCTGAACCTTCGTCTGAACATATGTTTTGCAGTCAACATTGTGAGCTCATATTTGGTTGAGCCTCACTAGATTGATGCCAAGAATCTTTTGAGATGTCTTCGTGGTGCAATCACTTATGGGTTAAGATACACTACCAGAAATGTGAGATTACTTGGATACACTGATGCTGATTGGGTAGGCAATGTGGAGGACTGTAAGAGCACTTCCGGATGTTGTTCCTCCTTGGGATCTTCTTCGATAACCTGTATGAGCAGGAAGCAGAAGTCGGTGGCTTTTAGCACCGCCGAAGCAGAATATATTGCTGCTAGCATGGACTCCTGTGAGGTAGTCTGGTTGTGAAAGCTCTTCAGTGAGCTGCTTAAATTTACATTGGTTACCACTGTGATCCTATGTGACAACCAGGGTGGGATTCATTTGTCAGAGAATCCCGTATTTCATGATCACTCCAAGCATATCGATATCGGGTATCACTATACTCAAGATGTGGTGCAACAGGGAGCTATAAGGCTCCAACATATCGGTACAGATGAACAGGTCGTCGACATTCTGACAAAGCCCCTAGGAAAAGTCAAATTCTTTACTTTTTGAGAACAACTTGGTGTTGTTCAAAGACCCTCCGATGAGGTTCCTGTATGATGCATTGAGCTCTGGGAGCTCCGGGGGGGTGCAGGGTACTTCTTGGAGAAACATATGACCACAGGGTGATTCACCATCCCCTGGTGGTGTACATGTACACCCCATAGCGACTATGTAGTAGGATGATTGGTTCTCCTGTGAGGCCTGGATTGATGTGTTCTCCATGGCGATTGTAGTAGGATTGATGTGCTCTCCTGTGAGGCCTGGATTGATGTGTTCTCCATGGCGATTGTAGCAGGATTTATGTGTTCTCCTGTGAGGCCTAGATTGATGTGTTCTCCATGGCGATTGTAGCAGGATTGATGTGTTCTCCTGTGAGGCCTGGATTGATGTGTTCTCCATTGTGATTGTAGCAGGATTGACGTGTTCTCCTGTGAGGACAAGATTGATTAGTTCTCCTATCGAGGCATCCTACCCATGCAGTTTGGGGCTCATGGGAAGTACCTCTCATCTGATCAATGAGCAGGGACATGAAGTTAGGGACCATAGCAGTACCGATGGACGCATTGTTGTATCTACCGTACTCCCTACGCTAGGATGACCTCCATTGATTTGGGATCGATGTTACTGGTCTAGGACCAGTGGTAGGAGTGGTACATTCTATGACACTGACTTTGGGTCGGTTGTTACTAGTATGGGACCAGTGGTACACACTTTGAGACTGACTTTGAGTCAGTGGAGGATGTTACTGGTCTGGGACCAATGGTACGCACTCTGAGACTGACTTTGAGTTAGTGGAGGATGTTACTAGTCTGGGACCCGTGGTAGGAGTTGTACTAACTATGACGCTGACTTCGGGTTGGTTGAGACTAGTCTGGGACCAGTGGTACATACTCTGAGACTGAATTTGAGTCAGCATGATACATCCTCGATCATTTCTTCTTCTTCATAATTTGGACAAAAGCAGACCAGAATAGAACAAAGAAGAGCAGAGCATAACAGAGCAGAGCTGTATAGATCAGTACAAGGTAGAACAAGACAAAGTAGAACAGGTAGAATAGAGTAGAGCAGGGAAAGGGTCAAGCTATACAGGGCAGTGCATTTGATGGATGAATAGTAGCGACCCACAGACAAATTGCAGATGAAGTTCTCCCTAGTTGAGAGGGAGTGTTAAAATTGGAAAATAGGGCCAAAATTCATATGGGTCATCTTATTCATGGATGATAATATGTTCATTAGATTCCTTTTGTCGAGAGGTGTAGGATTGATCTAAAGATCATCCGATTCCGATAAGTATTCATGGAGATATAAATTTATTTTGATTATGGAATTATTATTAAGACAACCTACAACTCATGTAGGCTCAAAAGCCCAACAGTCACATCTATTCAAACATCAAATAGTTGTGTATAAATACAGGAAGACTTTTCCTCATTTGCACTCGCTCATCTCATCACATCTCTCTCTCTCTACTGCGCAGAAAAGGGTCTCTTCTCTACTGCGCAGAAAAGGGTCTCTCTCTCACACATGTGAAGCCGGAAGCTGCTGAAACTGAAGCTGCAACTCCAGATCCAAACTTTGACCAGCTTGGACCATCAAACCTTCTCTTTTGATCTGCGTTGTAGGTTCATCTGAACCTCCTCTGAAGGCTACAAATTTTGGTGGTGGAATCAAGTCGATCCGACAGACGTTTGTGAGATATCGACTACCCTAGTTTGAAGGAAGCTGCTGAAACTGAAGCTGCAACTGCAGAAGTGAACTTTGACCAACATGGACCATCAAACCTCCTCTTCTGATCTACACTGTAGGTTCATCTGAACCTCCTCTAAAGGTTGCAAAATTTGGTGGTGGAATCAAGCTGATTCGAAAATCGGTTTGTGAGATATCGACTGCCCTAGTTTTGATGATGAGGCCGCTAATGCTGGTGCTGCTAATCTAGGGTTTGCTATTGTTGATATAAATTGGATTTATTGTACTATTTATCTCTGCTGAATTATTGACGATAAAAGAAGATTTGATCAAAGGGTTTCCCCACACATTGTGGGGTTTGTCCCTGGCTAGCCGCCACATCTTGTGTCTCTTGTCTTGGCTTGTTTTCTGTCGATTGTTTAATGTTATATATGCACTTTATTTTATGTACATGTGATTGCTAATCTGTGGAATATAATAAGAAAAATAAGTAAACTGTTATAAGCATAGAACATACCATAACTTAACAATTTAGCCTCACATTCCTCTGGTTTTTTTAGAGATTTTTTCTTGCATCCACATATTGCATGTCTTCTACAAAGATTATAAGAATCCATTATATGATAGTATAAACACATATTTGCACTGATATTATCCTTTTGTTTTTCTTTTGAAAATAGTGAAATATTTCGTGATATAGGGTAATATGACTCTTTCAAATACAATTCGGGAGGATTATTGAACTGCTACATGGAAATTGTTGAGAAATGTAGCTAGTTTTGGTCTTCATAATTGTTGTACTCATTTCAATATGTATCCTATGTAATAGACAAAAAATAAGAAATGAAAATTATTGTTAAAGCATGGGTTTCATGCTCATTATTGATGGTATTCTAGGTAAAAGCATTTTCTTCGTGCTTCTAGGGTTTGTTAGGTCTTACGATTTGTTGTCGTGATTCACTGGAGCCAACATCATGTTTATTAGACCCTCGAGGGCAATTTGTAATTGTAAAAATAATTATTTCTGAGTCTAGAAAGTCTTGGAATCTCCAAGAGTACAAGTTAGCCCTCAGATCATCAAGTCAGCCTAAAGGAGGGAATAAGATCACTTGAGAAGGTTGTTGGGGCCTTCGTTTAATTTTGAAAAGGTTTTGATCAATTTTGGCTGACCGAAGGATGAGAAGGAAGCGGGTGGCAGCGATGGTTAGCTTGCGGAAGAGTCAGCTAGACAACAAGGCAAGAACAAGTAGTTGCGCAAGAGTTGCAGCAAGGTGGCAGCGAAAGACAAAGGCAACCAAGTGGGTGGGAAGGTGAAAGAGCAGCCAAGCAAGAACTGTCAGTCCAGGTGGCAGAAAGGAATATAAAAGGAGAGGGCCAGAAAAGAAGATAGGTTGGTTGGTTAATCAGATAGTTGGCAAGGTTGTTGGAGTTGGCGAGCAGACATTTGGTTGCAGCAGACGAATAATAGAACGCAGGAGTCCAGGCGAACTAGGCCCTTGAGGCTGAGATCGAACCCATGGATTTGATCTGGGTATTCCTTGTAGTTTCTTATGGAGAATGCCGAAGTTATGTTTTACTGTTTTATTGTTAAGTTAATAGAAAGAAAGCTAGACTGGTTGTGAATCAAGATATGTATGGGTCCCCTGGTGTGATGAGTCTCTAAAAAATTTAAATGTCCCATCAAATGCATGCATTTAGTAGCTCTTGTGTAATCTCTATTATGTTGTTATCTCTGTTTCGTGTATAATGAATATATATTTGTTATTGGATGATGCCTCAGTTGGTGCTCCCTTGATTCCATGCTGAACCTTTCTTACTTTCGGTCGCGGCACGCCTTAGGTGAGACTCCTTACCCTTTGGGCAATGTGAAAATGTCGGCGTTTTCCTAGACTACACGGGACCATTGTTGGCCCTCTGCACCCAAACCCATGGTATTTTCTCCTAGATGCCAACAAATGGTTCCGTTGTTGGGACCTGAAGTTACGAGAACTGGTTCGGAACATGGTGTTGAGGATATTCAAGAGAGACATCAAGGATTGATGGAATCATAAAGTAGATCAGTTTGTAGCAGAGCAAGCTACCTGTAGAAATCAACAAATCGGTAAGGTAAGTGAGGGGATTTTATATGCCGATGGTACGAATGATGAGTATGAGATTTTCTGGTGCAAGTTTCCAGAAGACCTGTACAATTGGTTAAGAAGGTTGAAGGGGCAGAACCATTCAAGGGGATCGACGACAGTTCGCCACAGCTAGACTCCGTCGGATATCGCACTGCTCCAACAATTGGACAATGATCTGACTAGAGAAGTTGATTTTTGGGTAAAGACTACGGTGGAAGGATATATAGTCGAGTTTCCTACAGAGAGTTATCAATCTTTCTCAAAGGCAGAAGTTGTATTCCGTTCCGGATTAAGAGGAAGGTTGATGAGGGAAGTACCGATGTGGATTAAGATGTTTATGGTAGAAGAAGGATTACTTCCCTCGCCCACCGCGGGGATGGCAACGTAAAACCCTAGTACCGGGGGAAGGATGTAGAGGGGGGAATGCTACCAGTGGAGGAATAGAGATGTTACTGAAAGGATGGATGCAGAAGAATTGAAGAAAGCTAGAGACGTGAGAGCATAGAGGAGAGCACTCCCAGCGGATAAGTGGCAGACGAGAGTGATTAAGACTCTGGGTAAGAGGAGGATGTCCCCCCACCAAGTAGGAGCAGTGATGGGAAAACCTCGAGTCAAGGAGGGAGGAGAGGAAGACGTTGGGTAGAACAAGAGCAGTGACGAAAGACGTAGGAGTCAGAAGAATGAAGAGGGACCTTCCCTATAGGTTGCGAAAGGTGGATCGCAAGAGTAGAGGCCGAGTGGGTATGGAGAGGAAAGAGAAGAAGACATGGGTGATGCGATGAGGAGATTATTTAATGAAGGAGAAGTATCCATTAAGAGTCAGCAACAATACTCCCGAGACACCGGTGGCATTTCCCCCGATCTTCCCCTAGTACCTTATTACAATCCAGAGGAATTTTTTATTATCTTAGCCAACTCAGTATGAGTATATAGCGCGTGTGAGAAATACAAAACTAGTTTTAATATTGGGAGCAACAAGGGAGCCAACAGTATCAGTAACTTAGGATTGCAAGGATCCCAATACCCTGGGAACAAAGGGTTTGTGCTATTAGCTTACACCCAAGTCAGTATGGTAGGGTCTTTTACCAGATACCCAGAATTTGCGGGAAGGGGAAACAAGGATCTGGAGCAGCACTAGTACCTCTGTGAAGCTATTTGGAGAGCAAGTCAGACTCAAGACAATGGAATTTCAGACCACGCTGAGGGAGAGGGCTCTGTGCTAGTTTATAAAATGGGTAGAGCAGAACTAGAACCCCACAACAGATGATATCAAGAGAGGATTTGTGCAGGAATTCAAAGTACCACAGACGAACTAGCAAGGGATATCAGAGCTGTGTGAAATCAAGCAAAAGGAGGGGGAGACGGCCTGGGAGCTCATGTAAATGTTTAAGGATGCCATCGCAGAGTTGAGTTACACCCTGGACCCAAATCACCAGCGCGATTGGTTTATGAAGGCACTCCTGCGCCTAACCAAAATGCCACTGACGCAACAGAAAATTGGAACCCTCCAAGATGCATTGGAGTAAGCATCCTGAATAGAGGCCATGGCTGGGTATCCTCATGAATATAGGGGAGGGACGAGCTTGCAAGACCCGTCGATCATGGGTCTCCAAAATCAGATCGCAATGTTAATGGAGAAACTGAAGGATCTTCAACGAGTACGACCAACCAAACCCAATGTATGGTGCACCCACTACATGGTGGAAGGGCACGTTGAGACAGAGTGCCCCAGGTTGCTAGGGATTAATCATCCAGAGGGAGTTGCGGGCTCGTCAGGGGCCCCACCAACCACAAGAGTTGCGGCAATAGGAGTGCAAGGAGCTTTCTCGGGAATGAATAGCCAAGAATTTTGTGAGATCTATAGAGCATACAGACACCTGCCACGGATTTGCCCGTTACTGCAAAAATACTCCAATGTCCCCAATAACAACTATTGTGAGTTCTACGCATCTACAACGCATCACACTGATCAGTGCAGAGCACTGGATGCTCTAACAGAGCGACTGGACAGATCTACGTTCATAATGAATGAGTCAAATTAGGGACGATGAGGAGGAAATGGGCGAGGAGGGAGAAATGGAGGAAGAGGGCCCATGAGGTGTTACAACTGCGAATAGGAAGGGCATGTAGTCAGGGAATTCCTGCTCCTGAGGAGACCTTGGTGCTCACAGTGCAGGATTAATACCCATGCCATAGAGGATTGTCCGAAACTCATTGCAAAGTGGGAGGAAAGGAGCAGGCAAAGGGGATCTAACCTGGTTAATTCCGTACCATGGACCGATGACGTTATTCCCGCAACCAATATTAATATAGTCACCCGAGGATGAAAGAAGACAAGGGAGGATCGTAGCACAATGGAACCACCCTTGATTGTTAAAGCAACATCTCCATAGAAATTATATCGGCTAGAATGCCAAAAGCAATATTATCATGAGGCAACTAAGTTGTTCGAGGGGATGATCGAGAAGAGAGACAACCAGAAATTGCAGGATCACGTGCTTGAGCGTGACTAGATGATTAAAGAATGGTTTAAAATATTCTTGAAGATTGTTGAGGATGAAGTCATGTCGAAGGAGTTGCAGAAAAGTTTGAAGGCTGCGGTATCCGTAGAAGAAGGGGAAGTGGAGCGATCACTCGTAGCTTTGCCAGAAAAGAACTCCAGAAGAGTGAAATAGAACAAGAGGAGAAGTGGCAAGGAGTTCCAAATCAATGCACAGGTTGCAGGGTTCCAGATAAGGGACACATTGTTAGACTTGGGATCGGATGTAAACATCCTACCTAGAAAAACATGGGAGGCAATGGGGAAGCCACAACTGAAATGCTCACCAATTCATCTAAGAATGGAAAATCAATATTGTATACTACCCATTGGGAGGTTGGAGAATGTGGAAGTTGATTTGTTGGGGGTGAAGACGCACATTGAATTTGAGGTGATTGACATCATGGGGGATAAGGACCCATACCCGGTGTTCCTTGGGATCGATTGGGCCTATGAAAACTATGTTGTCATAGACCTAAAGAAAGAACTGATGATTTTCGAAGTAGAAGGATTAAGGGTGATCCAACCCTTGGAGCCCTATTAAGGACCTAGGTTCACAAAACCAGTAGATGACATGGATGAACCAGGAATGCTAGACCAGCTACACACGCTCACAATGGGGAAGAGGGAAGATTATATAAATCCCACGGCAGGAGCCTCCGTTAGCTGGAGAAGTATCCAAAGCTCAGAGACTGGCTCGGAAGCTACATGGGATGCATGGCAGCAAGGCGGGTATGAGCTAAACACTAGACGTTGTGCAATGGTAACCCGAGTAAATTGGATAGGAACGAATATGGGTGACTATCCCAAATATTATGGCCTTGAACCAGTGGACGCCTTATTTAACATGATAGACCAGGGAATAATGGAGGATGAAAAGATTCCCTTTCTTGATATCACCCTCATGGCAACACCAGCAAGATGGTGGAAGATGCACCACAATGCACTAAGAGACTGGATGAGCATCAAGCAAGCCATGAAGGAAAGATTTTCCTAGGAGGAAGATCAGCCACAGGATAAGGCAAGGTACCAGGGGGATTCAAGTCCCAAGAAGCACATCACAGATTGCATAACCAATTGGAAGAGCAAAGGAATGTTGAAGGATCAATAGGTACACACATTTATACATACCCTCGGAACTGTCCCTCGAGCTTGGTATGTACAAGAGGAGCTTGATTGGCAGACAACAGATTGGGATGCTTTGGAGGTACAATTCGTTAGCAACTTTTCATTTAGAGGTAACGAGGCACACATGAAAGAAGCACTCCAGGGATAAAGCAGGTTCTGTTCACCCTAGAGCCATTGGTTGAAGGAGGGTCCGATGAAAATTTTCTGCCATATTTGTATGACATGGACTCAGCAGGATATGTGACCTACGACAAGGTGGACATAGAGCTAGAGGAGGATGGGTTGGATGGATTGAGACACCTAACCTTCGGGGAAAAAGAGGGAGAGAGGGACATCCAGGAGAGCCCCTCAACAGGAGGTGCCACCTTTTACCAATGAAACTAAGAAAACAAAATGTTGGGACGGAGGATAAGCCCAAAATAGCATTTGTGGGAGACTAGAGGGACGAATAGACCACAAAAGAGATTTTTGACCTACTACAAGAATATCAGGACTTGTTCCCAACCTTAGTAGCAGAGCTGAAGGGGATAAAAGGAAATATAGGGGAAATGGAAACTGTTTTGAGACCAGATGCCTGGCCGGTAAAGCATAGACCGTACAGATTAAACCCAAGGGTGAAGGAGAAAGTTAAGAAGGATATAGACAAAATGTTGGAAGCAGGAATTATATTTCTAGTAGATGAAGTTGAGTGGATAAGCCCGATAGTCATACAGAACAAGACGGATGCAACCGAGATCAGAGTATGTGTTGATTACAGAAGCCTTAACAACGCATGTGTGCATGACCCATTCCTGATGCCTTTCAGTGATGAAGTCCTAGACAATGCGGCGGGGAATGAAGCATACTCATTCACAGATGGATTTTCAGGTAACCACAAAGTTCGAATAGCTGAGGAGGACAAAAGAAAAACAACATTCACTACTGAGTGGGGGTCACATGCATACAATGTGATGTCATTTAGACTAAAGAATGCACCAATAGTCTTCTCAAGGATTGTAATAGCTACATTCCGAGACTATATTAACAAGTTTCTAGAGGTGTACATGGATGACTGGACAATGTATAGTCTGTTAAAACAACACACCAACTTATTAAGAGTAATGTTTGAAAGGTGCAGGCAACTGCAAATTTATTTAAACCTCAAGAAATGTATCTTCGCAGTCCCATTTGGAACATTACTAGGCCATATCGTCTGCAAGGATGGAGTATGTGTAGACCCAGGTGAAGGTTGCAACAATTGTCCACATGGAACCACCGCGCAACATAAAACAACTAAGATCGACTCTAGGTCATACAGGGTACTACTGACGATTCATCAGGAACTACGCATCAATCACAACCCTAATGGAAAAATTGTTGAAGAGAACGAAAGAGTTCATTTGGACTGAGGATTGTTAGACAACTCTGAATAAGTTAAAGGAAAGGCTAGTAAGCACACCTAGACTCGTATATCCTGATTGGAACAAAATGTTCCATGTGCACATTGACGTGTCAGGTAAAGCGCTGGGAGTGGTCTTAGCACAGCCAGGGGAGAAGAATATGGACCACCCGATGTACTATGCTAGCAGAAAGTTGTCAACTACGGAGAGAAACTATACAACAACTGAGAGAGAAGCCTTGAAAATGGTTTATTCTCTCCAAAAGTTCAGGCATTATTTATTAGGTGCACCATTAAAATTCTTCACAGACCATTCTGCGCTCAAATACTTGGTAAACAAGCCAGTACTAGAAGGGAGAATATGCCGATGGTTGTTGTTGTTCTAGGAATTTACTTTCGAGGTGGTCATAAAACCTGACAGACTGAATGTGGGACCGCGACTAGAGACAAGGGAGAATGAAGGAGCAGTGGATGATCGATTACCCGACACCGACTTATTTAGAATAGAGGCAATCCCAGATCACCAAGAAGAGATCGCCTCACTATTAACAACATGTCATTGCCTAGAAGTGTATACAACAACGCATAAATGACACTTGGTAGTAAGGGAAACATATTACCAGCTAATTGCAGGACACCTCTACAAGATGGGATTAGATCAAATACTGAGGTGCTGCATCCTCTAGCATGAAATAAATGATGTTCTATGGTAACGCCATGCAGGGGTTGTAGGAGGCCATGTGGGAGCTAAGGCCACTACAAGAAAGATACTATACACAAGACTCTCATGGCCAAGTGTTCATAAATATTCTAAAGAATTTGCTAGGAGCTGTGACGCCTGTCAAAGGGTCGGAAAGATTTCACGACAGGATGAGTTTCCTCTACATCATGTCCACACAGTGCAAATATTTGATAAATGGGCAATAGATTTCATTGGACCCATGAAACCACTAGCGAGGCACTCGCGAGTGAGATACATAATAACATCAACAGAATACCTCACCCGGTGGGAAGAAGTAGCAGCCATCAAGGACTGTACAATGGAAACAACTGCAAGGTTTATGTTCGAGAACATAGTCTCAAGGTTTGGATGCCTGAGGAGCCTCACAAGAGACCACGGAATGCACTTTCTGAATGAAACCATTGAGACTCTGCTGAGGACGTTCATGATTCAGCATAACAAGAGTAGCCCCTATCACCCATAGGCCAACGATGCAGTGGAAGCATTCAACAAAATCGTGGAGAAATGGATAACAAAGGTCGTGTCAGCCAATAGGGACGACTGGGATGAAATAATACCCGCAACTCTATGGGCGTACAAGACAACAGTAAAGAGACTTCATAAGAAAAATCTGTTTCAGCTAGTATACGGAAGGGAAGTTGTGGTTCCAACAGAATTTATATTACCAAGTATGTTCATATTTGAAGCCACGGGAATGACAGACAACATAGCCTTGCAGGACAGACTGGGTAAACTGTTGGAACTTGACGAAACCCGGTTCTTGGCCGAGTTTCATTAGTCATTGGAGCAGAGAAGGCAAAAAATCTTGGCATGATAGGCATATAAGGAAGGTCTTTTGAAATAGGGGAACAAGTACTCCTATATGACAACAAGTTCCTGAAGTTCCCAGGGAAACTGCAGATGCACTGATTAGGCCCGTTTATAGTCACAAAATCAGAGATTCAGGAGAAATAAGGCTCATGCAACTAGATGGAGTCCTACTACATGGATGGATGAATGGTGCACGCCTAAAGCCCTTCCACAACACATAAAAAAAAGGATAATAAGGTTGTTGCAGCAACTTTAGCATGCCGCAACCCATTTGTGGTCGGGGGGTAAAGAAGAGGTAGAGTTAGTAGT
Organism: Pinus taeda; assembly: GCA_000404065.3. Classification (NCBI taxonomy): domain Eukaryota; kingdom Viridiplantae; phylum Streptophyta; class Pinopsida; order Pinales; family Pinaceae; genus Pinus; species Pinus taeda. The sequence continues at coordinate 130,655 of APFE030283940.1, read as the reverse complement.
CACACATGTAATCCCAGTCAGCAAGGTACACGTGGGCATGCACTTTTTCCATAATTTATGATCACACGTTGTACCTATCCTTTCCGCCGTACCGATAGTCATTTCCATATTAAGTAACTAATAATGCAATTGTCAAAGTAGGAGCCACAAAATATTTTCCCATTAAGTGCAAAATTAGTTAATAAATAACCCCTTCACGGAAAAATAATACACCATGCAGCCCACTATGTACTTTCCTAGTCCACGTCAAGGTTGTCACATCTAGGTCGACCGCCAATGGTGAGGTATAGCTAGAACACATGGGAAAGTTTCTGGAGTAAATGGTTTCTAAGGTCCAGTCAATCAGGAAACGTCGTATCAGGTTTGGCTACTTAACTCGCAGGATAATGAAGGTCATTCCAGAACTTCAATCGTAGATAGCAGAAGAATTACAGGGCCGCTATGAAGAACAGTTGCAGAGATAGAGAAGCATGAACCTTAGGTGCAGATTGTTTATCATAGGCGAATGGAGATGGCAAAAGGAATTGTATCTGTCCTGCAGGACACATTAGATGAAAGAATTGTAGTGGTTGATAACCTGTATGGAAAATATGACAAGGCGAATTTGGTCAACAATGATTTTACAGACTGTTTCCAGTTCCCAACCATGAAAAGAGAAGTTTATGCAGAGGAATTCCAGAAGGAGGATGGCACCAAGACCTCCAGGGTTAGGGAGGAGTTTAAAGGGCTAAAGATATTGACGTTACTCATTTGAGGAATTTACTCGTGTTCGGTACTCAATTTTCCGCAATGCAGTGTACCAAACTTTTGGCGAGAAGGATGCACGAAGGATCACTGTGGTTGGACAAGGAGTATCCCATCCATGTGGAGGATATTAGTTGTCTAACAGGGTTGTCCGCGGGAGGGAACACAGTCAGCGTAGCATTCCAGATAGGGGCTAAGAGAGCCAAGAAGCAGACTGAGGATAATATCTATGCCAGATATGGGACTGAGTGGGGTGGGAGAGGAGCGAAGTTGGATATAATCAACAAGGTTGACATCAGGTTTCCCTGCTACATCATAGCAGGCAAGACAATGCGTAACTTTACGAAGAAAGAATGCACGTTGGATGCAATTTCGGTGGCAGAACATTGTTGCCGAGGAGAGGTACTTAACTGGTCCGCATTTTTCCTCAATGAGCTATTTGAAGCTTGTGAAGATGTGTACAGGCGGGGTACTAGTTTCGTGTTTGGGTACATTTTGATGTCGTTGGTAATGTGGAAATGGAGGCCATCGAAGGAGAGAGAATTGGTGACCATCGTCGAAGGCCAACCAATAGCACTCTGTTACAACCCATGGAAGGCATCAGGAGACCCCAATATGAAGGATATAAATGAAATAGTTTTCAAGGATTGGTACGAGTAGATGCTGGTGACCATAAGGTCAACATAGAGGATACCAAAGGCTTTGTTGGATGAATTCTCAGAAGAGATCTGATTCGGAGCCTGACATGCGCACACCTACCTGAGACCTTGGCGTGTCCACCCAAAGACATTTAAGATGAGGCCGCAGAGGTTTGTACTAACGGAAGAAGTGCTGCACAAAGAGGTGGGATGGGTGGGAGTGGCCTGTAAAATCATAGAAGGGAAATACAACTATTTTTTCGGATCCTTGAAGCAGCAGGTGAAAAGGGGAGATGTGGCAGAGAGCAGTAGGAAGTGGCCAGCCAACGGTTAACTCTAATCAATGGTGCTTCAAATGGAGGAGAAGATGTTCGAACTTAGACAAACAATTGCCTGTTTCGAATCAGGTGAGAGAAATTATCCTGCCCAATTTCAAAGCTCTACCATTTTTTGTACTATTATAACAACCTCGCTGGCCATGAAACTCCCCACCAGAGTAGCCCAAGCTCCCTCCCAGCCAACGGTCCAAGCTAGAGAAAAAACAAGTTGTTCGCAGTTTGGGTGCAAAAAAGTCGAAAACTGTCCCACCAGCCCTGATTGTCGACCTTACTGACGAGATCGAGCATTCAGTCTCATCAACCCCCATAGTGGAAGAGATTCTCACCATTTCCACCACTTTACATCAGTTGTAGGAGTCTTCCCCGCACACAGCCTCCACCTCCGTGACCCTGTTTGAGACCCTCCCGGTAGGCCAGCGGAAGAAGACTGTGGAAATGGAAGTTCAGTCAGTCGGGCGGGCAGAGGGCACCACTCCTGCCAGTGGAACACAACCAATATCACTTGCATCACCGACGCTTGGGTCAGACCCACCACAAGGGGAAAGTCTAGATGCTATTTTACAGGATGCAAGGATTGAATCGTACTTGCCACCTTTCCCTATAAAGCTCACAGTAGTCCCAAACCCTAGCATCATTCCACCCACTCCACAGTCACGGCAAGCTCATTCACCCGCATCCCACTCTGACAAATCCGTTGCTAGCAGCCTACCCATCCAACAACTATTCCCTGAACCTAATACAATGCAGGCCAACAAACTCCAACAATGGTCGTCAGCCCAATTATTTACATTTACAACAAGCAGCACACAGGGCCGAAAGGATCCATGAGGACTTGGCCAAGGAACAATGAATAGAAAGCAAGGCAATTGCAGGAAGTAACAGAAGAGCGTGATCACCTTCGGCAAGAAAATTCAGATTTGCAAGCCCAGGTTGATCAAATCATGCAGTGATTCCGGACATTATGACCAACAATCGTTGAGGCAAATACAGAGGCGCCGACGGACATCACGACATGCACACTGGTAAAATGTTGCAACCACATCTAGGCGGCATGCTCGAACCTAGTAGCTACCAATGCCGACATGAAGAAGAAGCTAGAGATGGTGAGGTCCGCATTGCCACACCCAATGGAGATCTACACGAGGACAGTCGAGGGAAAAATTACCGAAGGGGAAGCAAAGAAACAAGCCTTAGCAGACACCCTCGTCGATGGCTACGCTCTAATGAACAAAGTCCATGATTGGCTAGGAAGCCTGGCGCTGAAGAATCACTTTGTCTATTCGATGAGAGAGAAAATACAGACCCTATTCGCCAGCATAAAGGACTGTAAAGACCCCGCCCAATTGCAACAAATCAACGATCAGATTGAGGCCATTCACGCCCAAGTTGATCATATTGCGGAGGAGTTCGCAAAGACGAAGAAGGTAATCAGAGATTTGCAGCCACTGGTTCGGATGCAGGTTTTGACTCTGAAGGAGGTGTGTGACTCCAATAGAAAAAAATGGAGCGACTTGCAAAGCCGGTGGCCAAAAAAACTAACGTCGAATTCGACCGAGGCATTCACTCAATGTGTTGACGCAATCCTTGCCCAATGGGACACTGCCATTCAAAGATATAGAGAGTTCAGGCAACATACCACGTCCATTGTTCCGGAGTTGGAGCCTTCATTTTGAACGGGGGACCCTCAGAGGCAAGAAAGTGTAGTAGAGACAGATGCCACTTCGCGAGAAACGGTCGAGGCAAAAGAAGCACCAACCCAGCCGTTAGTAGAACCAATGCAGTTGACAGTACAACCACCACCCATAGAGCCAATGGAAATACTAGCAGAAAGGACCGAGGTTGAAATGAATTGACTTAGGTACGAGTCAAAGGATTGTGGTCAGGGCCTATTGGGGCCTTTGTTTAATTTTGAAAATGTTTTGATCAATTTTGGCTGACCAAAGGATGAGAAGGAAGCGGGTGGCAGCAATGGTTAGCTTGCAGACGAGTCAGCTGGACAATAAGTCAGGAATAGGAAATTTCACAATAGTTGTGGCAAGGTGGCAGCGGAAGACAAAGGCAACCGAGTGGGTGGGAAGGTGAAAGAGCAGCCAAGCAAGAACTGTCAGTCCAAGCGGAAGAAAGGAATATAAAAGGAGAGGGACAGAAAATAAGAGAGGTTGGCTAGTTAATGGGATAGTTGGAAATGCTGTTGGAGTTGGCGAGCAGACATTTGGTTGCGGCAGACGGATAGCAGAACATAGGAGTCTGGGCGAACTGGGCCCTTGAGGCTGAGATCAAACCCATGGATCTGATTCGGGTATTCCTTGTAGTTTCTTGTGGAGAATGTCGAAGCTATGTTGTATTGTTTTATTGTTAAGTTAATAGAAAGAAGGCTAGACTGGTTGCGAATCAAGATATGTATGGGTTCCCTGGTGTGCTGAGTTTCTAACAAATTTAAATGTCCCATCAAATGCATGTATTTAGTAGTTCATGCATAATAATTTTTATGTTTTTATCTCTGTTTCGTATGTAATGAATATATATTTTTTATTGGATGATGCCTCGGTTGGTGCTCCCTTGATCCCATGTTGAACCTTTCTTACTTCCGGTTGCGGCATGCCTCGAGTGAGACTCCTTACCCTTTGGGTAAGGTGAAAATGCCGACGTTGTCCTAGACTACACCGGACCATTGTTGGCCCTCTACGCCCGAACCCAAGGTCTTTTCTCCCTGATGACTCTTTCGTGCCAACAAAGGCTATAAAAGAAAGCAATTCGACCTCATTTGGACACGCTCACTCGCAAGTTCAATCTATCAAGGAAAGAGTTTGATTTGTAGTTGGGAAGTTGGGAAAAGGAGAGTGAAAGTCTAGGAGAAGCTAGGATGATGAAATTTGTTGCTTTTACGATCTATCTCTCTCACATGTGTGAATAAGATAGGGTTTTTGCAACCAAAAAGAGGTTGAAGTTGCAGGTCTAAATTGTTGGGGAGTGAAGATCTTGCTGGGGAGCGAAATTGCAAGAACAAGTTGTTGGATAGAGAAAAATCCTTCTCTTGACATTGTTGCCTTGGGAGATTTGTTTTTCTCAAGGAAGGTCTCTAAAGGAAGATAGATTAGGGTTTCTATAGTAGTTGTTGTGACGAAGTTCCTGGGAGGACAAAGTTGTTGGGTCTAGTCACTTGGTAGTTGTTGGCAGGACGAAGTTGCAATGAAGAAGTAGTTTAAGGGAAGGTCTTGAGGAAAAGGTTGACTTGGTACTGGGAGAAGGACTTAGTCCAGGGATTAGGTCATTGTATCTCATTTGAAGTAGATTCTAAGAAGCGAAGAGTTTTTGGGTTTTCCCCTTGGAGGGGTTTTTCCCTAGATGGGAGCCTATATCTGTGTCCTCTTTTATTGTTGTTGTTTCTTGATATTGTTTCATGAAAATAGCTAACTAAAGAACATAAATAAGATAAATAAGTTTCACAAGCAAGTATCAAGGTTAAATAAAATAAGTTATAATTGTTTCCACTTTACATTTTCTAACATGGTATTAGAGCTGAGGTGAGCAAGGAAGGAAGTCGGAATGATACAAGAAATATTCGTTGATCAAGCAGCTCTCAAGGCCTAAAAGAAGTATATTGTCTCTTGAATGGATATGGTAAAAGGCTTATTGATAAAATACCTTCTAATCTAGGGTTTATACATTGAGGAAGATCAATAACTACATCAATCTCACAATAATGGTGTTGATCTCGCAAAAGGAAGTCTACTTGGAAGGCATCAATCTTAGAAGTTGTTCGTGGAGGAATCCTAGGGAATATATTTCGAGGGCATCATAAATAACTCTTTGAAGGTCTTGAATACATCAAGAAGGTTGGAAATACTATTCAAGTAAGTATTATACTATCTCATAATGGTTGAATTTTTAAGTCATGTAAGTTCTTTCTACAAGGAGAGAAACAAGCTCATTGGGGTAGTAAACTATCTAGCATGGAACAAGAGGATTGAATTGATACTCACACAGCAATATGTAATGGAATATGTTACCAGAGAAATTATTTAACCTGGGAAAGACAAGACACAAGAACTAGAAAGGTACAAGAAAGGGGAAGTAAGAGCTCAAAGGATTTGTAACACCCTCCTCCCACATCTACCCAAGTAACCGGTCAACCGAGGTAAACATGTGATGAGAGTCTACTTTGATGGGATTAAACATCCTATGTAACCTTAAAGAAGTAGAATCGATGGAAACACAACATACAAACCTTCCACATCAGCAACAACACTCTCAGGAACCATACCAACCTCTCAGGGAACCAGCCCCTGGGTCCCACTAAGTTTTTAAACCAATTAACCCCCGAATTCTACCATGATATGGGCATGCATGCATCTAAAAGGCTCTGGACACTCCCACAACATGGTATGCCAGTGTCCAAGGACTATTTTTCTCAGTGTTGTGCCAGCGTCCCAGGGATTTGAGCCACTTTTTCAGGCCCAGAGCGCAGGTCACTACCAAAAATTAAATGACACCTTCAGAACAGAAAGATAAGAAGGGAATGATGATACAAATTCAATTACTTGAACAAGCCCTTGAATGAACCCCTACTAGCCATGATAGGCATTTCGTCAAACATATCACAAATATGTGATCTACATATGTAAACAACATATTAAAGCATAGGGGTATCAAACTTATCTGAGAATCACTAAGAAGCACTGTTCCCTTATATCATTAGTTGCATTATCATATATTAGGTCATAGATACATTGTCCATTCATTTACAAATCAAAACATGAGGGAAGCCATACATCATCACTATCATAATACATGCTTAGAACCAACATAATAATAACATAAATATCAAGGATACACCCGCCATAAAATACACATATAAACCAATACATTTACACATAAGATATCAAGGAAAGAACCAACCAAGGCATCTTGAGGTTTATCTACTTCGCCCTCATCAATAGAAACTAGGCTTTGTCATAATCCATCCCGGATCACTAGCCCAACACAATAAACATGTAATAACAGGCTTTACCATGATCTCCACCAGAGCACTAGGCCATAACAAGCATGGATGCCATTAGATTTCTCCACCTACACCATGAGGAGTTTTCTTGTCTCCTAGTCTCTTAGGCTTTACTGCAATCCACACTGGGTCACTAGGCCCTAAACCAAGACTCACTCTCTAGGCTTTATTTCATATCCCATCCTAGGATTACTAAGCCTGATGGAGATCACTCACCTCTAGGCTTTCTCTTATATTCCTCCATTCACCATTCGCGGATTCCTAGACCCACTGCGAAAACACAAACTCTGGATTTACTGCAACCCACTGTCTGGTTCAGGGCTTACTAGGCCATGTGTTCTATTATTCAAAGATCCACCTCACTCAACTTTGAATCCATCTGAACCAAAAAATGAGAACCCCATCACACCATGGTTATCCAAAAATGGAAAGGCTAGGTTGAAAACATTGTCATACCTAGCAAAACCCATGCCATAACAACAAAAGAACCACATGCAATACCATGCATGTCAAATCTAGCAAGGAAATACACATGCAAATCGATACCTGCAAATAATCTTGTTGTAGCTACTTGATCCTACTCTTCTTTGCTTGATCCTTCCTTTGTCTTGCCTTCTTTGCCTTTCTTGATCCAATGCCCAAGTGCTCCAAGAAATCTTTAAGTGTCCAAGAGTTAGAGAGAGAGAGAGAGAGAATAACGAGAGAGCTTTATAACTGAACTGACAAAAAATTACAAACTGATCCTCAGAAGCCTTTTTATCAATTAGGCCTCTATTTTCTTCATTTTTTATTATTTCTTTCATTTTCCTCTCACATGCAACCTATGACCTTTCACCTTCATTTTCTCCTAATTTCCATTATTTTCATAAATAAATGTGCCAAAATGTCATTTTTCCTTTCCAAAGCCTTGGCCATTGCCTTCGTTTTTGGGGCCTTCATTTTGAACTTTGAGCGTTAGCGAGAAGAAAATTCAAGAATAGGTGGTGGGGACAATGGTCCAGGTTGCGGAGTTAACAACCAAAGTAAAGGGACAGGAACGAGGAGTTACGACAAGGTGGTCGAAGAAGACAGAGGCAACCGAGCAGGGGAAACAACCGAGGGTGGAATCAACTGAATGAAATTGGCAATGGGGATGCAAAATTAAGGATAAAAAGCAAGAGACAACAAGGGAGAGGGTTGGTGATGAAGTGGGTGAGCCAGGGTAGGATCCCGAGAGCTAGATCGGTTGCAGAAGAGCTAGGATTTCCCTCTGCTCTACTTATGTTCATTCCTGTTAGTTATATTCTATGAAAGTATTCATTTTGTATTTGATGAATAGGCGTCAAGCCTTTTGTATTCTATCATGTACTCCTTTATATTCCAAGTAATGAAAGAAGCATTTTGGGTCCCATATTGTTAAGTTGTGTTCTTTATGGGTTCTTTCAAATTTTAAATGAATGATTGACCACTAGATAGTTTCCTGTGATGATATGAATGGGATGACAGTCTTAGATAGTCCATCAAATTAAGTGTGATGATTTATTGTTACATGTTCTTTACATTCCCTCGATACCCCTCCCAACTCCATCCAACTTCGGTCGCAGCATGCCTCGGGTGAGACTCCTTGCCCTCTTGGTAAGGTGAAAATGTTGGCGTTGTCCTAGACTACATCAGAGCCTTGTTGGTCCTCTGAGCCTAAACCTAGGGTCCCTTCCATGTTGTCATTTTCTTGCCAACAAAGGTTTTGTTGTCAGGACCTGAAATCAAAAAGAGGGGTTCAAAATATGTTATCGAGGATTTTTAAGAAAGAAATAAGGAACTGGTGGAATGACGAAGTGGACCGGTTTGTATCGCAACAAGTTGTCCTTCGAAGCCAAACCATTGCTAATGTGAACGACAAGATCTCTTTTTCAGAAGTTGCAAACGATCAGTACAAGACCTTTTGGTGTAAGTTTTGGCTGCAAAGACTGCAAGTGAAGGATCGACCAAAGGGACAATAACCACCTTGTTGTGGGTGGAGCTCCACTGATCTTTCAACACTCCAGCATCTGGATACCGATCAGACCAAAGAAATAGACTTTTGCGTACAAACTACTTTGGAAGGATACGTGGTTGAGTTTGTAGCAAAAAGTCATCAGTCCTTCTCGAAGGTTGATTTAGTGTTTAGATTGGGCCTAAGGGAAAAATCACTGAAGGAAATATCCCTTTGGATTAAAGTTCTGATGGTGGAGGAAAGCTTAATTTATTTCCAAGAAGTGAGTATGGCAGCGTAAAACCCCAGTGCTAGGGGAAGGATAAAAGGGGGGAAATGCTACTAAACAGGGGACTGTGATGTCGTTGAAGGATTGATGTAGAAGACTCACGAAGAGCTAGGAAAGTAAGAGCATAGAGGAGAGCAATAATAGCATAAAAGTGGCAGGAAAGGGCCATGCAAGCCATGAAAGTGCATGCGGAGGGACCACACCAAGTAGGAGTGGTGTCGAAGGGTCCATGAGGAAGAGGCGAGGTGACAGAGAACTCACAAAAAGGAATAGGGATAGATGATCCAGGCAGAATCACGAAAGATGGTAGGAGCCCTCCCTCCCCGGTCACGGGGGAGGTGTCTAATGGAAGGGGTCGCAGTAATCCCAAAGAAGATATGGACGGTGAGATGTGTGATGTTATGAGAAGAATGTTTGCAGAGGATAACAAGCTAGATGAAATCAAGCATTCGACCCCTCGAAGCTCAGGTAGCATTCATCACGACCTTCCCCTGGTACTTTACAACAGTCTTGATAAATTTGTTGCTAAGTTGTTGAAGGTAATACATATACATAGTGTGAATGTTAGATATAAAACATATTTTGGTACCTATAGTAGTAGTGGAAATAACAGTATTAGTAATCTAGGATTACAAGGATCTCAACAGCCAAATACCCAAGGATTTTTGCTTTTAGCATGCACTCAAGACAGGATGGAATCCTTTACTAGATATCCAGAGTTCTTAGGACGAGGGAATGAGGATGTGGAGCAACATTGGTACCTCTGCGAAGCGATATGGAGAGCTTGCCAAGTACTAGAAAACGTGAAGGTGATCAAATTCTAGACCACCCTTAGGGAGAGAGCCTTGATATGGTTTATCAAATGGGCAGAGCTAAACCTGAATCCAATGGTGGATGACATCAAGAAGAGCTTTATACAAGAATTTAAGCTTCCAAATACAAATCAACAAGGGATGTCAGAACTAAGGGAGATAAAACAACGGGATGGAGACAGGCCTGGGAATTGATGCAAAGGTTCAAGGACGCAGTTGAAAATCTAAGTTACCCCATAGATCCCAATCACCAAAGGGATTGGTTTATTAAGGAACTCCTACCCCTTACCTAGACACCCTTAACACAACAAAAGTTTGATATTTTGCAGGATGCTTTGAAACAAGCAACTCACATTGAGGCAATGGCAGGGTACCTACATGAATATCAGGAGTTGGGGCAGGATCACATGATCCATCGATCATGGGACTCCAGCGCCAGATAACAAGCTTAACAGAGAAACTAAAAGACTTACAACTGGTCCGCTCAGCGAGACCCAATGTATGGTGCACCCACTGCTTGGTCAAAGGTCATGTCACAACTGAATGCCCAAGAATAAGAGGCACGAATCCTACATCAGGGTCCGCTGGACCATCAGGGGCTCCACCTACAGCTGGGATTCCAGCGGTAGGACTACAAGGGGCATTTTAGGGCTAAAACCAACCTGAGTACTGTGAGGTCTGTAGGAGCTATGGACACTCACCTCAGTTGTGCCCGATATTGCAAAAATATTCAACCATACTGAACAATAACTAATATGAGCTCTGTGTGTCCATGACTCACCACATCGAAAAATGTCAAGCATTGGATGCTCTGGCAGAGAGGCTAGATCAATTAACATTTAGAATCAATGAGACCACTCGCAGAGGGTGAGGAACAGGAGAAGGAATTATAGGAGGAAGAACAGGGGGTAGGGGACTTGTGCGGTGCTACAACTTCAACCAGGAGGGGCATGTCACTAGAGGTTGTCCTCTTCCAAGAATACTTTGGTGCTCTCAATGCCGAGTCAATGCACAAGCAACAAAGGACTGCCTTGAGTTGATTGCGAGATGGGAAGAGCGAACTAGGCAAAGGGGAGCTAACTTGATCAAGGAAGAACTGGAAGTTATTGAAATAATCCATCTATCTAACATAAATATAGTAACCAAGGGGTTAATCAGGGCACACCAGAGAAACCCCTAGTTGTTCGAGTAGCTTCCCAAAAATAATCATACAACCCTGGACAACAGAAACGATACTATCAGGAGGCAGCAAATATGTTTGAAAATTTGGTGGACCCTTAAAAGGACAAGGTACCAAATTTAGCAAATCCCCTCGTATCCCATCGGATTGAAGAATAGTTCAAACTGTTCTTGTAGATTGTCGACAACGTTCAGATGTTAGGAGAGCTACGCATGAGTCTGAAAGTAGTTCTACTAGAATAAGGAATCTCAACAAATTAGCCACACAAGCACAAAATGAGAATCTGAAGAAACAAGACAAGACTAGGCAAGGGGTTTCGAATTTACGCACAGGTGGCAGGGTTCCAGATGATTAGACGTTAACATTTTGCCTAGGAAAACATGGGAGGCACTGGGAAAACCATAGTTGATCTGGATTTAAACAGGAACACAACAAATTACAGAGATAACCATAAACACAAAGATGTAGCGGAAATAATACTTCATTTCGTTAATGTAAAATACTGAAATATGCTTACAAATAGAAATGGAAATAAACTAGCTAGGGTGATGGTAGCTTATCTCTGAGAAGAGATGTGGCGGATATATGCCTCTGAACTATGTTACAATGAGGCTCGAAGGCCTATTTATTGTTGAGAAACAATGGAAGACCCTAAACATCCAAAAACCTGACCCTAGAAGATGAAATGCCAAACTATGGGTCCCGATTGGGTAAATTGGTGCATCAACTTCCCGGGGTTGTAACTTTGGCATACGATCTCCGTTTGACACGCAAAATATCTGGTTAGAAAAATCTATCCGAGAACTACAACTTTGGGAAGAGCATCACCAGTCCATGGACCCATGTTGATCCCATTTTCCCAAAAGACGTCGTTTAGGGCCTCAAAATGGCTCCAAAAGTTTAGGACCCGAAAAACTTCTAAAAATAGTAAATTGTGTTACAATTAAAGAAACTGAAACGCTGAAAGAAATGATGGTGGGGGTCTAAGTGGACTTGGTGGTTGGCCACCAATATCCACCTGGATCATTCCTCCCCCCTTAGGAAGCAATGGTCCCCATTGCGCTGAGTTCCTCCATGAGATGAGGAAACTTTTGCTGAACTTGGTCCCTAGTGAGCCACTTGCCCTAGTGAAGCAGTTGGCTTACTTTGACAACTCGATACAGTTGGATATGCTGCTGGTGAGTGTGCTTGATCTGTGTGTCCATGGTCCGATTAGTTGCAGCTTGTTCCATGCAATCTGGATTTAACTTTGTGGGTGTTAGTTGTTCTACAATGTCAGATGTGTCTAGTAATGGTGGAAAGTATGGCCGAAGGCAGTCCACATTGAACACTGGGTGCAGGCCAAGGAATTGGGGAATTCTGAGCTCAAACGCATTGTCTCCCACAGCGTTGGTAATGGTGTAAGGACCATATCGAAGTGGTCTGAGTTTCTGATAGGCTCCGGTAAGGCGTTCCTTTTGCAAATGCAACTAGAATTTGTCGCCCACGTGAAACTTGTGTGGCACCCGATGTTGATCATGTCACTTGTTACACAAAAATATCGTCACCTTGATTATTTGCAGTCGGTATGGGTCTATCACCACCTATGCCAGTTTCCTAAGCAAGTCTCAAACCTCAGCTCTTCAGAACAAGCTTTAGAAATGAGAGAAAGACATAAAAAAAGCAATGTAACTCTGGTTCCGCACTTTCTCTCACTTTTTCCTGCGGGCCCGCACCTTTTGTTCAGGATATCGGCGTACTTATATGCTCTGTATGTAAAGGGGAGGGTGCGTACCCCTATAAAAGTCAAAAGGCGCAATTTTTATCTTAAAAACTCATCTTGGGTTGATTCTAGAGTTTTCTAGAAGGATTTGTTACGTGGATTGTTCGCTCCAAGTGGTTCATGCATCCCATCATAGGAGGAACTAATCTCTTGTTGAGAGGAGCTATCCCTTTGAAGGAGGACTCTATCCCTTTGAAGGAGGAGCTGGTAACTGATCTCCATTGCACTATAAATTGAGGCATTGGGTCAGTGGCCAGAGAGGTTAGAAGCTGAACTTTTTGAGGGTAAATGCTAGTGAAATCAAGACTTCCTATTTGAGCTTAAGAGGAGAGATCACATACCTTTTTGGCTTCATTCGGGAGTGAGTGAAGCTTGTCAAAGTAGAGGAGACTTCTTGTTGGACCCTGGGAGGAGCTTGTAC